>JABXWE010000931.1:0-26048 GCA_014611495.1 Limonius californicus | reverse complement strand
AAATAATAATTTAACACTCTGTATTTTGAAAACAGTTTACTTCAGGACATAAAATTTTAACTATATTTGCTCTAAAGATTACGTACCTACACAATGTAGTGACCTCACGTCGTGGAACACCCCTTATCCACTCACTATCTTAACCAGAGGTTATAATTCTTTTCTTTTTGACTACATGATGCTTACAACAGCTAAAAACAATATATGTAAAGAGAAACATATAATGTTCCACCCATTTTGTATATGTATATGTACCAGTAAATTTAGTTATTTAAATGCAAACAATACATTGCTCATTCAGTACTAAGACACTATATAATGACAGTACTTTTTATTTGTGATTGATGCATTTTACAAGCAGAAAGTATAGGTATCTAGTACGGTAATATCTTATCTTACCGATAATCAAGAGAGCAAATGATTCTATTTAGCACATTCTTTGGTCATCTGAAGATATAACCGATGTGGTGAGCACCGCGCCTTGCGGGCAATGTACCGTTTTCACTCGCAAGGAACTCGTCGAACAGCCAAGTGTTTCAACCATACGCTTGCTTATAGTTGTTTTGTGTTAATGGTACATGAAGTGGGGCCATGCTTCACTGTCTGAATCTCCCAAAGATTTCGGTAATAACTAGCAAATCAAAAATAGAATTATATGACAAAATGCACCTAAATTAATTAAGGTACTGTAATTTAATTAATGCATAAGTAGATGAGAATCAATTCCATTTTATTATTTTTCCTTGGGCAAGTTTCCACAATTAAAAAACTGCAAGAAACGGGTTTCTTCGGAAGAATATTTCAAGTAGACATTTTCATTAGAAAAATGTAAACTGATTCAAGTTCTATTTAATATGCTTGTTAGTTTTCAACACATAGAACTATGCTTATTATTGAAACCGTGATAACTTCGTATGCATATAAAGTGCCACGTTTAAACACTTATTCTTAAAACCTACGTCGTGGCAACCCAAAATGTAGGTGAAACAGTTGCGACTTCCCACAACTCTTATTTCTCTATTATAGTTTTATTTAAAGGAATTTGTCGTGGCTGTAGAGTGTGTCATGCATAAATTTCGTCAAGGATTTCTAACTGTTAATTTGTTACCCGTTTTTTACTCTTTAATTATGCCTAAATTAGTTGGGAGGTAATTAAAAAATATGTACAACTAAGTAGCATGTAGTTTTAAAACAATTAATGGATAAGGATATTAAAATAATTCATAAATAAATAACATACAGAGATATAACACGCGATGGTATAAATTGCAGTGGCGCCTATATATATAATAAATAGAAAATTATGGTATTAACTATATTTTGTTCGCACTAAGCAGGCCAGAAAAGCTTCGGCCAATTTGTCAAAGCTGCTTAGTGACAACAGCACAATATACTTTCGCTTTTGGAACACTATTTTGAATATATTCGCGATAAATAATACATTGTTTAACCAGTTGATGCTCCACAGGTGTTCATCCTTGAAGATGGTTTATGGAAGTTACCTGTTGGTCTTTATGTAACCTGGAAATATTTTTGATTAATTGTTGTTGGCTCCATCGGCTAGATTTGATGCCATTTCAGTTTTTGTACAGAAATGGTGTGGGTGGCATTGAAGCACAATACAGTGTGTTTCTTCATACAAACTATTTAGAATAAATGTTGTTCCCCAACAACTAACGAAATGTTACCGAAAATAAAATACTAGATGCTTTGCGTACTAACTAAAGAAATGATATGGGAAAATATAACATCGGAGTACAAAATAAAGTTGTAAAGTTCACAATGAATGTTTCAATTCCGTTACACGAGACAACGATTGTTTCGTCAGTAAGAAAAATGACTTGTTTTAAAGATTGAGTTAGATTATTATTCATGAACTTTGAAAACATGACACTGACATCACGGAGAAGAATTAATCTTGCTTTACACTCTATACGCACTCCCAATGAAGAGGTATTCCTTCAGCCAATTTACAAAAAACTTTTTGAAAGTTAGTTCTTGTACTAAAACCGCACACGATATCTTTTTTACCTATACTATACACTCTGCAGTAGAACTTTTTAAACCTCGCTATAGCACTGAAGGGTTTAAAAAATTCTGAGTAAGTGAAATTAGCTGACTTCTTACATTGTATAAATCACTACGACCAATACACATTAAAAATATTCACGGACTTATTACGCCACTAACATTTTTTTGAAATTAAGGAAATCCTTAATTTCGAAATAGAAAAAATTGGAAAGCAAATTAGATCGGATTACCGGTACCAGATGATCACCGGATCGAATCGCCGGATTGGTTATTGCAAAGCGTCTGGCATCTTGAACGTTTTCAGAAAAGTAGTCTGGAATTTAAACAATTTATATCCCTTCAATTTTGTTCTCAAACAACCAATATAAGGAAATTCGAGAACTTGTTTATTTTCACAAAACATGAAAGTATCCATTCGGACCCTTGAGGAACCCAAAAAGGTAATTTTAGGACACAATTTCTATCTACAGCTGCCAAGATCTTTTAATATCTGCTGCAATTTTGATGAAAATTTAAATCTGCGGTCTTATAGAAAATCATCGGTAAAGTAAGGAAAAAAAAGGAAGCGGAAACGGAAGTGAACCATGGGTTTTGGTGGTAGTCGTTTTACATAAATATTCAAATGCAAATCGAATGTTTATTTTCCGAATTGCTTAGATTCAAAACAAAAACATTATTATGTTCTGTGTTTATCAACCGTTTATACAAAAACTGTCAACCCCATTGACGGTAGTAAATGTAAATTATTTAAAAAGTTTTAAAAGCATTCAAATTATAGTGTGCAAACATTAAAAGTAAAACAACTGAAATAGTAAAGCAGTTTCCAATTGTGGAAAGAAAGGCCCACAAAACGGTGATTGAATTATTCCAGAAGGAGACTTTCTATGTACTTATATTTGAATACTTTAAATTTCGCGCCATGATATTCAAAAATGAGCCTTACATTACATGCTATTAAAAAATGAGATCATCAAGTAAATAGTATACCTGGGTATATCTGAAAACAAACAGCAACCCAATTTTTTTTAATGTTCTTTTACAAACACTAACTGAAAATGACGAAAATAAAATATGATAGAACGTCTTAATTCAGATCCAATAATTTTTTAATCCATAACTACAATTTTTAAAATATCTTCTACGCCTGTTTTGTCCTTATGTTTGTCCCCTCGTATAAGACCGTTTCCTTTCAATTTTAACCGCACTTAGGTACACTCTTTATGTTAGTGAGTATGTTAACTACTTGTGAAGGACTAATATTTATAAAATGTTAACTCAAAATAATTGACGATATTTTTCCCAAAACCGCTGTTTTGTTTGTGATTAGTGGATTAAATGACGCGTATGATTTGCAATATAGAACTTAATTTGGAATGTAGTTGAAAATCACCGGTTGCAAGGATCTCACTGTTACATTACACTCTGAACCTAATAAACACTAAACCAGTTAGTTCCAGAAAACTTGGGTTCATAAAACATTATAAAATAATAAATATCAAAGGAAGTTAGGTGGGGTCATTCATTGTAACAGTGATTTGTAGCTACCGCCAATTTGTACACATCAGTGGATCCTGATGCGGGTAAAATAGTTAATGCTTTTAGCGTGCAGTGTCCTTGCACTATTTTGTTCGGTTGATAAAATTAAAGTCTGTAAACCATATTACAGTATATCTTTCAATCGTACTTGCAATATTATATGAAGAGAACAAATGTATTTATTAAAACAATGCCATACATTTTTTTTTTTTTTTGAGTATACAGGAGTGTTTTGGTTTTATCTCCATCGAAGGCTCTCATTGATCTTAAACATTAGGGTGGCCGCACCACTTGCACGATTGTAGTTAGATGACTGCTAGTAATACTTTTCACATCCTGTATGTTTAAACTTTATTCCGTCAGATACTGTGGGAAGTAAAAATTCGTAGTTAGAAGTTGTATTCTATTCAGAAAATGTATTTAATACCTCGTGGATTTTTCTTTACATTAGTTGCAGTTTCCACCACATAAACAGTTGAACGTTGGGTGTTGCATTAAAAAAATCATAGGTACAAAATATAACGTACAAAATGTTAAATTAAAATAAAAAAGCAGAGCACGTGCCCCTAACGCTCAATCATAAAAAAATATCAGCATTCTATAAAAGATAGAGAAACACCGGAAAAAGCAAAATGAATAGACCCTTTCAATACTCAAGAAAGATTGACATTTGTAGCATTTTTGTAGTACCATAGATCACAGACGTCTTAGGTTCCAGGCCTGAATGGGATTAATAATATTTATTACAATTTATTACATTTCTCCACCAGAACACAATTTGTAGAATTAATGGTATTGTTAAACTATTTCATTCATCATCATCATAATCAACAGCCTTTCCGTCCCACTGCTGGGCATCGGCCTCTTCTCTGCCACGTGTTTCTCCTAAGCGCTAAAGTAGAAACACGAGGGACCTACAGTTTAACGTCGAATCCGAACGACAGAAATTTCAAAGAAGGTTTTTAGCATTAAGATCCCACGGTTGCAAGCCGAATTGGGAAATTGTGTGTGGTGGGTTGCAGACAAGATTTTTCTAAAACTGCATAGTTCTGCTTAGGTTTCGAACCCAAGCCAGAATCGACGTTTTATTCAGAAAACGAGCGCTCTACCAACTGAGCTACCACCACACACAAACTATTTCATTGCTATAGCATAATTAAACAATAAATCGTTAATATTGATATGGCAGAACTGGCAGAAGTTATACGAATAATACAAAAAGGTTCTTCCAACGGAAACTGAAACCCGAGAATTCTGCGGAGTCTGCTTATCCACTGAGCTATAAAAACGCCATTCGTGTCTCTAAACCTCTTGAATTTTTGATAATGGCTAATCTCAATAATTTAGTTTACATTTTCAGCCAAGTATACCGGGTACGTAATATCCGGAAAAATATAATTTCCCATGATTTTACATATGGTTCAAGTCACTGAGAAAGCTTGTCTGTATAATTTGTTTCTACTATTAGCTGACATTGTATCTGGTTTTATTTCCCCGTGAATAATTAAGAAGTAACTATAATTAAGCATTGCTTAAAATAAAGTACTCTTAGCTAAGATTATATGCCGAGAGTAACTTTAGTGCATAGTAGTTAGTGCTTTCATTTAATACTAGAATCAGCGTGAATCCAGAACCGCTGGGAATAAAATTACAAAGCGTAGAACGACGGCGGATGTAGTGAATTAATCGGGTTGTGTTCATTATCAATTAAATAGAATCTGCCATGAAATACGAAGATACTTATTAGATTTCTGTAACAGCGGATGTGAGATGTCAAAAATTTTGAATTTGAATTTAATTACTTTTTGAATTAGACTATTTATAAGCAGGTTCAAACATAGACAGCGCAAATAAAACCAAATTTCGATTTCTGAACTTTGATATAATACATCTGTCAAAATTTCTGATCTGATTTAACGAACTATTTGCAAACTTGGGCTATACAATTATACCTTCTTGGAAGTTGCACCTCTGTAAGTTCTTCACTACCACATTGCATTAGGTATAGAAAAACAAAAATACTATAATGACTAATGCAAATTTCCTAAATTTGATTGAGCTAAAATTAAACATTAGTTTTTCAACCACAGAAAAATTAATTATATATCAGATATATTTTCATCTCTTGACTAATAATAATGTCTTTGGGAACGCCATATTAATTAGAAGCTTTATTGTATCTCAATTCCCACAAATTATTTTAGTGGATGTTCAATCTTGTAGATTACTATCGCTTGTTTGTCCCGTCAAATTAAAACGCCTACATACAAGTGTCTTCTTTCTTAATTCACAAGCTTTACTAAGGAAAACTTCAATATCTTCAGCTTCTCATTTAAAGCTATTTTTATACGTTCTGCCTTTTATTCCATATAAAATTACAACAGCCTGAGTTAACATCGAGTATTTTTGGGTGTCAGTGTTGTTCCGGAGATACATACACTCAAGATTTTTTAATACACCCTGGATGGAAGCATATGGACGGCACAAGAAAAATAATGTTATGATACCACTCGGTGCCAGACATGAGCACTACCTGAAAACTATACAGGATGGATTTAAAGACGGGAACATGTACATACGCTCTATCAAAAAAAAATGTCAGTCGCGTCTAGTGCCGGCCAAGCAGTCACCAAAGTTAAGCAACGCAGGCTCGGGTCACTACTAGAATGTGTGGCACATAAAAGTCGTCGGTTCCGGTATCACTACGGTGGTAGCGGTTAGATCAAGTCGAAGGCGTCCTGAAAATTCTAGTATAAAGCTCTACCAACGCCATACGAATTACAATTACATAAGAAAGACACTAAATAGAGGTTGCAATGCAATTTTAT
The DNA here is from genome assembly GCA_014611495.1 of Limonius californicus. NCBI lineage: Eukaryota > Metazoa > Arthropoda > Insecta > Coleoptera > Elateridae > Limonius > Limonius californicus. Next base: position 19,653 of record JABXWE010000931.1, on the reverse strand, counting down.
TGAAACTAAACGGTAACTTATCATGCACACATTATTTGTAGTTCATCGGCGACTACAATTAATTTACCACACCGTATATCTTGTCCATTTTTGCATATATCCCATGTATGTATGTAGGTATGTACACACTTAAAAACGAGTTTTTACAGCAGTTCCATCACTTCTGGTATAACCGGAAGGTGTTAAGGTGCATATTAAGCCTAAATAAAAATAACTCTATAATGACTGGCAAGTTGCACATATTTGCTACAAAACCAAAACAAAAACGTATTAGAGCAGTTCATTGTTTTACTTTATAATAACTTTATTGCCTTTGGTTTTTATTTAATTAATACCAAAGGAGGAAAGAAGGGCTACTGATAAACCAATAATAATTTTTATTGTTATAAACATACATGACCAACATGTAAAAGAGTAACATTTACATTTTAAGTGTACATTACTAATAAATATTAAATACGTATTACAGTAGTTTTTCTGGTTTATAAAAAACAACACAGACCAAACCGATATCTGGGTGTGTACCTCGGCATGGCCTAAGTCAAACGCAAATAGCAGAATATACAGGATGATGACAAAATTATGTACGGTTTATTTATTTTATAATAATTTTTGAAACGCTTCTCGGCCGATTTCGACGTAAACTCTTAAAATCCCGAGGCAAACTGCACTATTATTGCTCATACGGTGAAGCCGGAAGTAACAGTGATTTATTATTTTAAATACAATGGTAAATCTTTTCGGCGTATTTCGCTACAGTGTTCATTTGGCGTTCTAATCATCTAAGATAGGTAGGTAAAATATTTAAGTTATTGCCGCTAAGGAGTGCAAAAGTAAAAAAATTAAAGTTGGTGTTGCATTTCATACTGGAGTTACATAAGTAAAATTTTCTTGGGGTATTTAAAAATAGGTTACAATTTGAAGTGAGTATTTATGGGGAATTTACAAAACATATCCGTTATTTTTAGATATTTTGAAGGGTTTACCTAAATTTTTGCGTTTGTATTTAAACTAATTCCAAAATGTTATATGTGGCAGTCGACTACTATTATTCACACTTAAAGTAAAAATTAAGATTGCACGATAATCCTACAAGAACAAGGAAAATAGTTAAAAAATAAAACATTAAAAAAAGAGAACATAAAAAAGATAATTCTAAAAATACTCACTAGCTGTTACCAATATCCAAAGGTATTTTCTCTACTGTCGTTTCCATAATATCTATTTAGTTGAGTGTACGATTGTTTTCATATTAGTATTGTATTTGTTTATAAACACTCTTTTTTGTTTAGAACATGTATGTGTATCGTGGACTTTTTATAATGGTTAATGAAACATCCGTAATGTCTTGCATTTACGATAATCTACAATTTTCCTATTCGATATTTTTGACATCCCTGTTATTTCCCCCATAGTTCATTCATTAAATACTTTTTATTAGCCATTGTCTACAGTTGGTATTTTAGTTTTTCAGATGTTTACCTGCAACGGTATTGTATTTGGCATTGTGTTAGACGTGATTTTTTTCTACTTTTTTCTATTCTATGTTTTTTCCATCGCTATTTTTGCTATTCTATAAGATTTCCATTGAACATTTTTGTATTCGACATTATTACACTCATTTTTGTAGTTTCGCGTTTATTACATGAGTTCCCTAGTGATTTCTGAACTTTGTGATATATTAACTAGAGCATGTGTGGCAGAAAGGAGCATATGTACAGATAGAGAAATTCTCAGTTTGTTTCGTACAAAGCGTCATGATATACTTGCAGGTTTTACCGCTAGAGGGCAGTCATGAAGATACACGGGGCGGACACACAGGTGATAAGAAAGCGTTCTGTGTCTTGAAAATTGCCAAAAGTTTACAAATCATTTTCCTTTGCAGAGTCAACTGTTTACCGGTTTCAACTACCTGGACATGTTGTAAATGTAGCTAATGCCACAATTACAGAATGACAACGAGGATGCATTTTCCAACAAAACAGAGCCCCGTCACACTTCCATTTAGACATCCGAGCTAACCCGAATGCAAATCTTGGGTTTGGGTGCACTTCTGGTAATGACTCACCTTTTCTTCCCTGACCTACACGGTTACCTGACCTATCTCCATTCTCCTGTGATTTTATTCTTATAGGGTTACATCAGGCATTGTGTATACGTTTCCGCTATGCCATGTGATTTACTACAGCTCCGATAAAGGGTCGTGGAGGCAGTCGATACTATCGGCAGTGATATGTCGCAACGCGTGTGGCAGGAACTTGGTTGCAGAATTGATGTCTGCGGCATCACCAGGTGTGGACATATGCTTAGAGTGTGAACATATGCTTAGAGAGTTTCTTTATTTGCAGATATATTCCGTTCAACCAACTGCCCCTACCCTAGTTATCGTTCTGCAATGTTCGGAAATCCCAGGGGGGCGTATGAATTTCCCTCTATATAAAATACTAATTTGAATACTGATAAAATTTATCCTCACCCAAAATATGAAATAGCAACGTTTCGAAAACCAATAGTGGAAATTAAGCGAATATGTTATCTAAAAAAAGATAGTATTGCATTTCCAAATTTCTGATATATTAACGCATTACGAATTAAAATAAATGTTTGAAATAGAACACTATCTTAGATTTTCTCCGTAAATTTCCTAGATTTGAATAATCCTTTTTAAATTTCAAAAGTATTACAACTGCGTAGCACAGCTACCATGCAAGTACTTCTAAAAGTACATAGAATATAGAAGTATTTACTGTACCTTAGAGGTATACTTCAATAAAATTACAGTATTTACTATATTTTAATAATAATAATAATAATAGATAATTTCAACAAGTATTTATTTTTGCTTGATACGTATTTACTACAGTTATGCAGAAAAAGGCTCCATCATTACCACACTTACAAAAACAACAATAATTCAAGCTTGAAACACCTTCTGTCATAACAAATTAGCATTTGTTTGACTTATTTCCTATTATGACTTGATTTAACCGAACAATGATAAAAACAAAGAAATCCTCTGTAACTAGATAATGGTTGGAAGTGAGATACAGGTTTATTAACATTTTTTGTTTCGTGTAGCATCCCACATCACACCCTTAAGTTTAGACCACACATTTTGAATCACCTTGTATATAAAAGCATTAATTATACAGAGTTAATCAAATGTATGGAACCATCCATATATCTCGGCAACCATTTCTTCGATTCTTCTGAATTTTCGTACAGGGTGATTTCTTCTTCTTCTTCTCCTTCAAAATTCCTGTCAACTTCATTATTTCAAATGAAACGCCTTATATAATTTTTATAACATTCGATCGATAATTTTTCAACGAGTTCATTGATATACCATGTGATATTTTTATTTTCAATAATAACAGAGATATCTCAAAAAACGAACAAAGTATTCCTGAATTATTAAAGTTGAGTAGAACAAAAAGGCTGATTAGAAATGTCAATATCTTAATTATTAGAATATTTTGACGCATTCTCAATACTATTCTTGACTCAATAAGGTCTAAGTTATAATTTCCTTGATCGTATTCTGAAACAACAAAACTTTTTTGATAATAACAAGTATGTTACTTTCGGAAAGCGACTGTATTGAGATATTGATGATGATTGGTTTCAGAGATAGAAGAAGAACTCTGGAAGAAGTTTCAAATCTCTTCAATACGATTCACCCAGATCGAGACCTTATATCGCCAAGTACAGTATCCAAAACATTGAAACGATTCAAGCATACTGGGAATGTGAAGAATATTCGGAAATCAGGACGTCCAAAAACAGCAACTACGCCTGAAAAAGCACTAAATGTTGTAGTTTCAGCCGTGGATCAACTACATACTTATTCAACTCGATTAGGCTTAGATAATGGAAAAAGTCAAATGTCGGTGGTGAGAATTTTGAAGAAGGAGAACATGAAGTCGTATAAAGTGAATTTGATCCAGGAACTGATTATGGGCGATTCTGATAGAAGAAATGAATTTTGTGAAAGTTTAATGGAGAGAGGTACTAACTTCATTAGGAATATCTTGTTCTCTGATGAAGCCACTTTTTGTCTACGTGGGTCGGTCAAAAGGCAAAATTGTCGATACTGGGATTTCGAGAATCCTCATTGGTCCCAAGAAAGTCATACTCAATTCTCCACGAAATTGAATATTTGACGACAGAATTATGGGACCATTCTTTATTGAAGGACCATTGAATAGTGACAGATACCTCATGCTATTACAGAATGAAATTGTCTCTGCGCTGATAAATTTGTTCCCTGGTGTTAATGGTGGAGTACGTCAAAATATTTGGTTCCAACAAAACGGGGCGCCACCGCATTTTGCAAGTAATGTAAGACAATATCTTGATGATATATTCAGAAACCGATGGATAGGACGACGTGGGACCATCGAATGGGCAGCTGGTTCTCCGGATCTTACACCATTAGATTTCTTTCTGTGGGGACAAGAATATCGTATACAGAGAAAGACCAGATAATCTCGAACATTTGAAAGTTGTTATGCAAGATTGATGGAGGATATTCCACAAGAACACATCAGAAACAGTGTAGATGCGGTGTATAATCTTTTAGCTCATTGTCAGGACAGTCAATGGTCAACAATTTGAGTACCTACTTAAATGAGTAGCCTCTCCTTGTTTTAGTGAAATTTGATTATTCGAGAGTACTTTGTTCATTTTTTTGGATATCTCTGTTATTATTGAAAATAAAAATATCAAAATGCTATATCAATGAACTCAATGAAAAATTCCCTATCGAATGTTATAAAAATATATAGGGTATTCCATTTGAAATAATGAAGTTGACAGGAATTTCGGAAAAACTGAAAATTCATAAAAAACTAACGAATAGTTACCGAGATATATGGATGGTTCCATACATTTGATTAACTCTGTATATGAATTGTACAGCAAAATCTGCTAATGGGCCTTTTATCATAGATCTAACTATTAAATTAAACAGTGCATAGTTTTAATCCTAGAAAACAAAAAAAAAACGGGAAATTTGCAGATCTTGCTTAAGTTTATTGCATCTAGTTCTACAAATTCGGAATTGAATTAACACGAAGTCGACTTTTTATTAGTTCCCGAATGATCTTAATCTCGTTGGGCATACAGCAAGGATCATAAAAGCAAGATCACGTTTGCCATAAAAATTTGCAGCAAGAAGTGCAGCAGCAGTATGACTTGTGTGACCTTGATCACGCGACGTATCAGTGCTCACGTGACCAAATCGCCGGCCAAGTACACCAGCTGGCACAGCTTGGCAACCGTTTGAAGGTACAACTCGTTGCAAATGCGAATTGCTTGTCCCAAAATATCCTACAACAGTATACGGCAGAATCAGACTAATAAATTTTAAATTAAAATGTTGCAACACAAAAAAATGCATTTGAGTTACAGTTGGCGAATATTTCCAAACCGTCCATAAATATATTCGCAAGCTAAAAAACTTTGCAATTGAAAATACCACAACAATTTAATAACAACACTAATTTCGAAGATATTACAGGAATAGTCATTTAAATTAGAATCCATGTTGTATATAACTGGAAACATTTTCAATCTTTGAATAATACATATATAATTCGCAACATGTCTTACAACTTTCGGAAAATTTTAGCAACATGGAGAAAAACTATCTTTTCTATTACATTACCAAACTCAATAATAAGAGACTTAATAAAAATTAAGAACTTCGTTAGGCTTTCGTCAAAAAATTAATAAACCGATTTAAACAAGAAATTTTATTTTAGTAGAAAAAATAACTGACCTATGTGTCAGCGGGTATCTATAAGAAAAAAAATAATTGAATATATTCTGAAGCTAGAAGTAGTGGTTCCAAATATTTTTTCGAAATATTTTTTCACAAACGGATTCGCAATTTTGAAGCTGCAATCATAAAGCTCCAATACAAATCAAGGGATTTTTCCCAGCTGTCTATTTTCAACGGTAACTCCAAAATTCAATAAAAGACTTCTAATACAAATTTAGAATTTCGTTGTCACATGGTTTCGTAGAGCTGTGATCCAAAAATTTGTATTAAGATTTTAAACAGAAATATGTATAGCTTTGACCTCTATAGTGCAAAACAATTGGGATATACAGGGTGAGCCCTATATACATACAGCAAGGCAACTAAAATCACTTCATCTTTCATTTATTTAATGTGATTAATGTTGCCCTTTTATGACTATACTAAGTGTTTTTATATATTGAAAAAACAGATTTGTTGCTTACTTTTGGTGAATATTACGGAAGTGTGGCTAAAGCTCGCAATTTACATACCACGCGCTATCCAACTAAGACCACTGTCTCAAAAAATACTTAGGGACCCTGAAATTTCTGAAGAAACGAAGTTAAATTTGTTGGTTTCAGAATATGTAGCCTGCAAATGGAAAATGAAGTGCAGTGTTGATTGTAATTGTTAGAGGCAGTTAATGAAAATACCCATATAAGTTAAAGACATCTAAGCATGATGTGAGTATTAGTAGAAATTTAGTTAGAACAATTCTGGTAGTAAACGAATTTTATTCATAACAAGTTACTTTACGAACGAAATACGTGAAAATGGCCCTCAGGAAAGATTGGAATTTTATAATGTCTTTCAGAATCAACTTGTTTTGGATCCATCTTCTTTAAATTGTGTATTTTTCAATGATGAGGTGATATTCTCAAACAATGGTGAAATAAAAAGACATAACTTGCACTATTAAGCACAAGGAAATCCGCAGTGGATAGGTGTTACCCGCTTTCAAAGAGTGTTTTCTGTGGGTAAATGTTTGATGTGATATAGTACGCAACCATATTATTGTACCAAACTTCTTCCATGAAAACTTAACTGGACAGTGTAACTTGGATTTCATACAAAACATTTCGTCAGGGCTGTTGGAAGATGTAGAACTGGATGTAGAACTGAATGCAGAAGAAAAATTTTAGTACCTACGTGACAACATGATGGTAGTCCTACTCTTTACAGTTGGTTTGGCAGTAATTATTTAAATAACGTATTTAGAGTAAATTGGATTGGAAGAGGAGCTGTATATCCATGGTCACGTCAAGAAATTGCGATATCATTCCACTAGACTTTTTTCTTTGAGTTGCAATTAAAGAAATAGTTTACCAAACTCCGGTAGTAAACGAGCATGATTTGCAATATAGAATAATCATCATCGTATACATCAATTACATCTGATACGTTTATCGAGTCCCAAGAACGTAGTTAAATCGAATTAGAAGATGTATGAAAGTGTGTGGAGGCAATTTTGAAAATGTATCGAATTAAATAAAAAAATTCTATTTATTTTTTGTTCTTCACCTGATTACGTTTTACTATAGTATAGTAGTACTAATGGGTACTTGTTAAATACTAATATAATTAATGACAGTAAAATTATTAATTATTACACTAAGAGACCACTGGCCTCGATGTCTAGTGGTTAGCGAATTTGCCTTTGGATCCAAGGAACGCGGGGTCGAATATGGCCGAGGTCGGTGAGATTTTTCTAGCGGGAAAAACTACGAAAGAGCGCCTTTTGTCGGATAAGAAGTAAAGCCATAGATCCCGTGCCACTGCGATGTGTGACTGCTGGGATTGGAATTACTCTAGATAGGCAAAATTTATAGTTAGGATGTACAATGGGTCAAATATGGCCCGAGTGCATAGACATGTTTGAAAAACCTCGTCCTAGATCTCGCTCAATCAAACAACAACAAGAATACTAAGAGATCAAGTTAACAAGAAACAACTATTAGCCATTTCTATAATATAAAAACTTCACTAATACCAGTTGCTGTAGTGGTACATGTATATTGGGTTGCTTCAGCCATTATAAAGGGGGGACAACTTAGCAGCGCGCCTTGTACATGTAAAACAAATTTTAACGTTTAGGCCTTACGCTAACCTCGTTGGTAAAATACTTTCTCATCAGTACGTCATCAAAACTTCTGTAATTATGTTACTTCGTATTTCAAGGATATTGCAAGACCTATTTCCGGCTGAATTTATCCTGACGTAACAAGATATTGATGGTTGTCTTTGACGTCCGACAATAAAGAACCATCCGTTTGAAAAATGCATGAAGCGGTAGCTCATGTGAAGGCAACGGGTAACTTTGTTGTGGCATAACATAACTAACCAACGGAATTTGTCCGATTAAATAAACATGACTGAAAATTGCGGCTGTATTGCAGACGTCGGTTGGATGTATGAATGCTGACATTCGTTTCGCACACAGCAACTTTTCGAGTTATTTTGAGAATTAAGTATGAAATAAACTTTATGGGCAGTGGAATATTATGACAAGCAACACCGATAATTTGCATGACATGACGTTGAAATTTCAGTTTTACAACAATAATGTAATTTTAATTAACCGTAAAATAAAGTTGCAATATATTGATATTTAAATCAATCTTCGAAACCAAGGGAATTCTGATATAATACTTAAAACACTGTATCACAACGACTCCGTATTATATTTTATTTAGCTTGAAAACTATTTTTATTATTATTCGATATTTCTACCATTCCTGCTCTACAGTCCTTTGGTTCTCGCGGCAGAGAGACTCCTATGACTGAGGCTTGTGTAACGTAATGCACACAAACATAGGGGATCTACAGCATAAACGCCGGCTCCGAATTGCGGGAAGTGTCTTACACATTTTCTCCAGAGAACATGCTATTGCCAGAAATACCTCGGTGGTTTGCCATCGTCTTCAGAGGGAAAAAGGCCGTGTATAAATACGATGTTCCTGGACCTAGGATCGAACCCATATCAATCAGCGTAACAGTCCAATGGACTAACCGCTGTGTCACCTGACATTACATAATAATAAATTACTATACTATTACTACAAAGATAGTTATTACATTGGTCACCTTCATATCACATTTGTTTTTGTTTTACTTGTATAAACGTGCTCCTTCACTAGTATGAAATTTGTATTTTGAGAATGCGAAATTTATTTAAGAGCGTGGAGTATGGTTTTGCGATAACAAACTTAAATTATAAAACCAAATTAAAAAAATATGGTTAACGAAAATTTGATTGATGATTAAAGAACCTGAAGATATTATTATAAACAAGAAATACGCCACCAATGTTCCGCCGGTGTAGCCATACGTATATGCGTTAAATGTTGACAAACAACATTCATGAAATTAGACTTGTAAGATGTCAAAAAAGATTTTAGTTAAATTTTTTTATAAATCAGCTACATAATTTCGCGAATTGAAATTCCATGCTCAAATAATGTGACGTTATTTGTATATTTTCTCAAGTAATTGTTCCATTGACTTAAGCTATTTCTCCAAGAGGAGTTCTGATGACGTAGCGTCAATTCAATAATATAACATTTTTTTTAATTATTAGTAATAATTGGCGAAAGACAACAAATACGAATATAATATTTGTATTGTTAACTATTGATATTTGTAATGATAAAAATTTAATATAACTATTGATATTTGTAACGATAAAAATTTAATATGATTATATTTCACCGTAAAAATGTTTTAAATTTGCGTCACATGGAGCTCTTTCGAAGTCTTCAATAGCGTACAGAGTGTTGTATATTACTGTTACTTCCGGTTATTTTAGCAAGTGCCAGTTGGAATTTGATATACGAATTTCTGCAGTAGTTCCAGCGGTGCTTTTATTAATCGTGCGATATACAGCACCTTGGCGTATATAATTTCTTTTTTGTTGTAATAATTATTATAAATGCAGCTGTACATATTCAAATTAATCCAATATTCTGCAGATTTATTTATAACAAGTTAAATATTGAGGCATATCTAAACATTTTTTGATATTGTATAGGACTGCTTATAGTCTTATTTAGATTTTGTATCGTCTAAATCAGATATTCCCATTTGTAGTAATCAAAAATATCGTGAGATTTTCATGAAAAATACACATCCTAATACACTCTTTTCAAATACCTTTATGTGGATTCGTAGAATTATAAATCAATCCACAATTTTCAATCATTATATCTTATTGTGCGACTTACCAATATTACCATTTCCAACAGCAGATTCATCGAGAATTGCGCAATCTATTAATCATAGCAACGATTTCATTGGACGATTAAATTATGAACCGATTAACTAAACAACCTTATATTTAATTAAAAAATTATTTATACTTAGCACAAAGTTTAAACAGGAATGCAATGCAAAAGCATGAAAATGTCTCATCTTTGATTGATTATTAATTAACTGAACAAGATATTAATACAACAGTCCAATTATTATAAAACAATCACGTAATACATTAATCGATACATAGACTTTCGGACAAAAAACAAGCAATTCGTTGATGCCTTGATGGATTATTTTGGGTAGTGGTACTGTTACAGAAAGAACAACATATACCTACAGTGCACGCATATTGAAAGTATGGGTAGTGTTATCAATCGGCTATTGTCAATACTTTCGCATATAATAGGTCGGACGCATACCACTACATTGGAAAATCATCTTTTATAATAAACATATCTTCGCTTTGTTATCAATTTCTTTTTAGGATTGTTTTCGTCCACACTCAATAGACTTGTTTTCATGCATTTTGTTGTACATATTTTCAAGCTTAAGTGGTCTCAGACCTCACTCTTTTTCGTAAGTCAACAGAAGGCAGGCTGGTTGGCAGCAGCTAACTCGGTTAAAAATTTCGCGATCGGTTTCATGTTAAAAATTAATACCGCTTTGAAAAAATAGAAGACGCTGCAAAGAAAAATGACTATTAAAACACTAAAAGAAATCGCACTAGGAAAGATGATCAAGTGGAATCTGCACTGAAACTAGTTCGATAATGTCCGTGAACATGATGCACGCGTAGATGGCCTGTGGATGCGCCAGAAAGTGGACGAACTTGCGAAGAAACGAAAAAGGAAAAAAACATTTTGTTGCAAGGGAAGGATGAATTCGCCGTTTATTATCAATCGGTTATTGTTAGCAAAAACTCCGAGTCCCGATGTGATCACATTAGGCGGCGTGCACTGTACTAAAAGTATAAGAAAATGTTTCTATTGGGTGTTTAAATTTTCATTATACAGCGGATATTTTATTTATTATTGCGATATCTTAAATAGCTGTTGTACTTTAACCAACCCTTCGGTCTAGAAAATAGTCACAATAAAATAAAGAACGAAATGTTTTAATGGTACGTACATCTTGTTATTTGCAATAAGTTAAAAACTTACTTTCTGAATTCGATGGTATTTTTATGTTAATTTTAACTTCGAAAATAAAGCCACAGCTGCAACAAATACAGTTCAATTAGTGCAAAACTTGCCGACAAGTTCACCAAATCATACATTATATTTTTTGTGTGGGGGTTTATTCGAGACGTATTGCACACAAGTAAGAATGCAGTAGATGGATTTAAAAAAGGTATAATATGGTAGCTCAGCAATTAGTAACTGCAACCTCAAATATACATTAACATAAAGATGGATACTTGTTTAGCAGTTTTTATTTCCCAATAGTTCCTTTGTTTTTCCTCACAATGAGAATAGTCAGAATTTGGTAAGTATTTAGCTTTCTGCAAAAACAAGAGACGTTTGTAAAATATTTTTCAATTCGCTGTTCCTTTGTTTTCAAGTGACAATATATTTTCGGAGGATAAATAGAAAATGAAAAACAGATTATTTTTTCAAATAGCGTTTTTAAACAGTAGGTAGTTATTTAAACAGATAGGTTTCCTTTACTTATACTGCCAAAAAAGGAAAATTCCTACACATCTGTTATTTTCAATTTTGTCTAAATTACAAATTTCAAAGTGTATCAACTGCAGCCAATTTTAATAATATGCAGCCTGAATTCCCAATCACAAACTGAATGTGTTATTTACAATAAGGAACTCTGATAAGCAGAACTGTATAAGAAAACCATATTTAGATACCACGGCGTCATTGGAATTTTCCAGGCAGTGGGAGGGGTTCGATAAGATTCACACTTTCCCTCTTTATCCTTGATCTGGAATATTGGAAATTTCTTTCTCCGAACTCATCCTACTGCCGTTAGGGCTGGTCTTTTTGTATTCAGTCATGCACGTATAAAAAAATAGCTTCAAAGCTAAACTACGAGCTACGTTGTGCACAAAAAAACAGTATAAACATAAAATTAACAAGTTTTCTCTTAATTTAGAGAACACTTCTTTCAGAAATTTAAAGCAATTGATAAAACATTTGAAAGTAAGACATAAAAAAATCCCTACCTTTTGAGGCTGGATCGAATTCCCGAATTCACCATCAACAAAAAACATCTGTCCACCTGTAAACGCAACAGGAGTGCCGAATTCTCCCCCCTTTTCAGCAACATTCTGCTAACGAAAACCAGCAGGTAAATTATATCTGACCTGTTTTGGAATAGCATTTCCTAAAACACACACCCTCTTTTAATCAGCGACCTTATGACGAACTTTCGCCTTTACTAGAATCGACTCTTGCGGGTGGAGAGAGTCCTGACGGATCCTGAAAATCGAGGCCCGCCGCGCATGACGCAAGCGTGACGTCTGACGTCAAAGGAACCATCGCCCGTTACCTACACAACAACCCTTGCGTTACCCCCGCGTAGTTCTACACCCTCATGGGCGTACGTGATCGCTCCGGCCCCCCTTTTTCTTGCCTATTAATAACCTAATAATGCATGACAGCAGATGACTCAAATAATATAATTGGTGAAATTAAAGGGAGCGCTTTCGGCGCATTGCAATTAACCGAGCCACATACCTACACCCACCTCGACAAACATTAAAAATCGACATCGCTTCGTGTAACGAGTCTGATAGCACAGAATAAATAACAACGTTACTAAACAATACCGATTGTTACAAACATAAAACGCCCGACCTTCTTATCAGCTGGTTAATTAAATATTTCAAGTACAGCTATTGCTCGTACCGAATCTGCTTAATTGATTTTTTAGCTCTCGCAGTAAATTTTCCCAATGACAGTGATTTGTGTGCGCGACGAGGGACGGGGGACACGTCTAATGGGTCTTTCCTATGTCTAAACCGACGCTGTTTTCAAACTTATGTTTAATAATATAAAAGTTCAGCCTTGAACCTATTATATCCGTTCAATCATCTCTCTCAACTATGCAGTTTTTTGTACCCTGTTTTTAAAATAACAAGAGAGTTGTCTGCACGGGCGTCGACAAGTATATTCCAAAAAAATTGATGTAGGAGCTTGAATTTCAACCAGCAGAATCAAATAACACGGTCTTGTAGAAGCTCTTCCTACTACTGAAATTAAAAAGACAAGCATGGATTTCTTCCTTTATTAACATTGCGAAATGCATCTCTACCAATGTCTTAGTCAATTTTAGGCTACTATTAAGCATAAGTGTTTAAGTAATACGAAATATTAATCGACTTTTTAAACATATGTAATTCACTTTCATGGACACCCGTCAACTTACGTAACTTTTGTCATTTACGATTAAGTAACATGATAAATGAGAAATTTTCAATATTATGAAAACTAACTGGTGTTCGATAAGTCTTTTAGTCCTGGATCGTTGTAGACTACTACGAAACGTGTGTATCAATTTAAGCAAATCTGGCAGTCTGGAATATTTAAATTTAAATGAAATTTGTTTTGCTTATTATTTATTTCTATCCATGCTCATGCACGAACAAAAATACTTTTATGGTAAAAGGTTGTTTTCGCAATGGTCGGCGGGTGGAAAGCGAGGACTGGCATATTACGGTAATGCGTGCATGTAAGACTTTGGAGAGAGATTGCCACGTTGTGCTATCCACAACCACCAAGAACTAAAGGATTATTGAGCGCCCGTTAGTTCTTATAACAAATTATTGTTTTGGAGTCATTATGATGTCTGCAAACCTATTCATGGCAATACCTTATATAACCAGGATGGTCCAGGGACAACTCATTTAATAATATCTCTTTTTAATTCAGTACTTTAAATTGAAATATCAAACACCAAAAACAAGTTTTCAAAAAATCGCTACATGACAAGAAAGGTTTCGAAACAATTTCTCAAATTTCCATTTTACAGCTAAATGTTTATTTCATTTTAAGACCTTAGCGTTTGTAGAATATTTAATACCTATTACTTACATTCGAATGTAATACAGTATGCGTATGGAAATACTCTACCATAGCTAACTTTTCTATCAGTACACACACGGATTGGGTTAATTTAATAACATTTTAGTATTTTCATTACTGATTTCAACAATATAATCCAAGCACAAAAGATTTTCATTATATTTGATCAAACTGAACATCCTGCATATATTTATATACTTATACACCCCTATTTTTCCGTATCTATATAAAAATACTGAGCAAACATACCCAAAAATATTACTTACCTAGTTATAAAAGCATTACTCTATTTTTATTTTTAAACTTTTATGTTCAAACGTGCATATGAGGCGGAAATTCTATTAAATATACGTGGTACTGCTTACTACTTATAGATACAACAATAAAAAATCAAATTAGAGGGAGTTTTAGAAATTCTATAATTTCAGGGAATTAGATAAGATGCTTGAACAAGTTTCTATTTTGAATAAAAACATATTTTCTTCATACAAGGTGATTCCAAATTAAGGTGCAAAATTTTGATGAAATACGCATAACACAAAAACTAAAGAGAGTTGTAGTTTTTATATCGACGGGGACGGGGAAGCATTTCTATCTGTTTATTAGCAACGTATTTATAACCACGTTACCTGGGAATATAAACATTAAAATAAACCTTATAGCATTTTTATTGTTAATATTATGTACCTACCATGTTTCTTAGATTTATGTGCAAGATTTAATTTCAAATACACAGTGTCTAAAATCATCTTTTATTAATTGATTATTGTTTTCCTTTTCCCAGAAGACCCTAATCAATCAATACTAATTCGAATTTCTGTTAGTTTATTTTCATATTAATTGTATGCACATGACATTAAGTATGTTCAAACTATGCAACATATATTTTTTAGAAACTTGCATCGCGTATTATTCATGAAACAGTTCCTCGACTCCGAAATAACTTAATTGTGCATCTAAATGTGACAGGAAAAATTATATAAACGTATAAAGAATATTGACTAAATGATCTCTCCAGCGCCCTCCATGTCGCTTTGCTAAACTACTTACCTTAGTATTATAAATACAAAGATTTATTTTTACGTATATATGCAAAATTATAAAAAAAAATGGTTATTTGATTCCGAATGTGTTAACAATAAACAACATCAGTGGGTCCTTTTTGAAATAAAGCAAAATACAAACATTTATTTTTGGTGCTTCACATACTACCACACTATTGTACCTACATGTGAATTTCTAAACCAGCTGTATAGTTAACCAAAGCACTTCAATCAATATTGAAACTGAGGAATAAATTTAAATTACAGCTTAGTTATTTGCATTTTTTTATCGTTTGTTTGATACCTACTGATAGATGGAGAAAAGACAAACCAATGCAAAAATAAAAAATATATATATGAGGGAAAACAGGTTCCATTTAAAAATAGTATATTATAATTCAAGTGTATAAGCAAGCCTTTAAAGCACGCGCGACGGGTTTAAGACCACGAGGCGAAGCCGAGTGCCTTTTAACGGAGCAGTGCTTTAAAGGCTCTTATACACGTGCATTATACTGACGCTATTTTTTATTATACATGCACTACAATCCGAAAATTATAACAAAAAAAAAAACAAAATTGAAATCCCATTTTCGAAGTAATCTTCAATCAATCTGTGTCATTAATCGTTTATATAAAAATGGTTAGCAATTGCTGTTGTTTCGTTGCTATGCATATTTATTATAAATTTGTTGATTTGTTGTGTGAAGTTTGCTTCGACATTGTGTTTAACGAAAACGAGGATATTTTATAAAATCACTTTTAGCACGTACATCATACACTATTTTTCTACAAACACCATTAAAAGTGCAAATCAATGCATTTCTTACGTTATTAAATTTATAAAATATCTTTTGAAACCCCGACACCGAATAGGTAGAAGGGAATTTGATTATAATAATAATAATAATAATCTTTTGAAACCCAATTATTCATGAAGTTTATTGTTGCTAAGGTAATGAAAATTCGATCGTTTGTTGACAAGTAATTTCAAATCTCGTGACAGCGCCGAAGAAAATTTTTTGTTTGCAAGTAAAACACTATCCACCTCAGATTACTCATTCTAACTGCAGTTTCTCTAACAGTACATTTAATTAAATAAATAAATATTCCTCTGATATAAAATTTCTTAATTTTTTTATAATATCGCTCCAGTGTTAACAGTATCTAAATCACGTCGTTTACTTTTAGCACTAGTGCTAAAAGTAATTACTTTTAGCACCAGTGCCATAAAATCACATTTTAGACACTGATAACATGCGTTAAAAATTAAACTTTTACTGACGTTTGTAGAAAAACAGAGATTATAATTCAGGTATAATAAAAAAAGTCATTTTTTGACGATAAAATATTTTTTGTTTTGTTTTATCGTACTAGTGGATTTGGAAGTAAAAAATATTACAATATTATCAATTTAACAGTATTTTTTCTACTTCTTCCTCCTCGAACTATTTCAACATACCGATGAAAAGTAATTTTCTATAGATAATTCTTCTTCCTTTTGTCCGCAGCAGTATTCTTCCTTCTTCCATTCTTTGTAGATGCTTCGTTTCGTCCATTTCTATTCTATTATATTGTGTCTGTGGTTCTTATCATATTGAAAATGATTACATTTTCTACAGCTCATAAATATTCATTTCGACCACTTGAACATTTTCCTGTTTTTGGACATCGTATAAGTTACAGATTTCTATAAAAATGTAAATAAATATTTCATAAAAGTTTATTTGCTTGTTCTTCAATGTTCTATTTATGATTTCATTTCAGTTCAGTAAACTTGACTATTATATATATATATATATATATATATACAGTGTGTCGCATTTAAGATGAAGACACCCCCATATTTTCGCTATTTGAAGGAATACAGATTTGAATTTTTGCACAGTCGTACAGGTTGATGCCTCACATTTTTTAAGATACTCAACTAAAATCTGAACTTTAAACTCGGCCTACTACGAATTCACAAACAGGGTCAATTCTCGATATTTTGCTTCGCGTTAGAGATATCGAAAAATATTATTAGAAAAAGTTGTTCAGAATATTATTCTAACCCCATATACTGAGTTTCATGATAAAATTCGCATTTTAATTTTTTTCATTATTTTGGTCTATGCGCAAAATAATTACAAGTTTATTTTTTAATTTGATATTTAGTGTGCCATGGGAAGTAAAAACTTGACACATTGTCAATTTAATAGTGTCATGTATTCAAATATTTCAGTAAAATAAATAGCACTTAAAAAAGAATAATTATTTTATTCTTATGGGAAAACAATTTTTAGTAATTGATTAAATTTTGGAAAAAGTTTACAACAATAATTTTCATAATGCAAATAATTAACTAAAAAATGTATTCGAATAGACAGAGGAGGACTAGTTGGGAGAGATCACATTTGATACTTAACTATTTGTATTATGAAAATTATTATTGTATACTTTTTCCTAAATTTAATCAATTACCAAAAATTGTTTTCCCATAAGAATAAAATAATTATTCTTTTTTAAGTGCTATTTATTTTACTGAAATATTTGAATACATGATATTTAAATTGACAATGTGTCAAGTTTTTACTTTCCATTGCACACTAGTTATCAAATTAAAAAATAAACTTGTAATTATTTTGTGTGTAGACCAAAATAATGAAAAAATTAAAAATGCGAATTTTATCATGAAACTCGGTATATGGGGTTAGAATAATATTCTGAGCAACTTTTTTTAATAATTTTTTTCGATATCTCTAACGCGAAGCAAAATGTCGAGAATTGACTCTGTTTGTGAATTCGTAGTAGGCTGAGTTTAAAGTTCAGATTTTAGTTGAGTATCTTAAAAAATGTGACCCATTAACCTGTATGACTGTGCAAAAATTCAAATCTCTATTCCTTTAAATAGCGAAAATATGGAGGTGTCTTCATCTTAAATGCCACACACTGTATATAAATACATTTCAATGGCAGTTTAGGAGTTTCCTCCTCTTCAGTCGGGGAATCACAGGCATCCTACAGTTCAAGTGACATATGTTGCTTAAAATGCTGATAGTTCTTTATAATTAAATGTTATAGGAATTAAAATGTATAACAACGACGAGATAGTAGATACGTTTGAAATTTACAGTACATGCTATAATAACACAGCAATGGCTGCACGACTGCATTGGCCTGTATGATACGGCATAGAATTTTCGACAAAATTTTGTTCAAAGTTTTGTTCAAAATTATGTTCAAAATATTGAACATAATTTTTTATAAAATTCTGCGTATTACACGGAACAGAAATTGGTCAACATTTTGTAGAAAATTCTGTCTGTGAGCATGAGAAAATAGGTGCAAATTACGTTGATATCTGTGAGAAAACTGTCAAAATAAGCATGGTACTGTAGGTACATAAGGTAGAAATCTATTTCTGAACAAAATTTTGTACAAAGTTCTGTGCCTTGTCATACAGACCTTAGGAAGTAGTGATACGCGTATCTCGAAAGAAATCATTCGAAATGTTCTATTAGGCATATATCTCGAGATATCTCGAGATGCGAGTAATTCATTCGAATTATAAAAATTTCTCGAATATCTTCTTTTAGAGCCGCGCGCATCTCATATGAAATCGTTCGAAATATTCGATTATGCAAGCATCTCCGAGATGCGAGTAATTCATTCAAATGATAAAAGCCTCTCGGATTACTTTTGTTTCATTGTTCGGCTGATGATCGTAATGTGGTTTGTGCCGGTATATAATTCGAGACATATTCCAATGAATTTTTAGTTCGAGAAGATACTAAAAGATAAACCACAAAATAACATATTTGACTTGTTTTGTATTGTATTGTATTTATTTTTGCTTTTCCATACTTGACTTCAAAAATATTAATTATAGAATATCTTAAATTGGTTATTATTCAATTAAGTATATTGTCATAAAATAGATAAATAAATACAATAATTTCAGCAATTTGTCACTGTTTAAAAATATTAAATAAACCAAATTTTTTGATCTTAATAAGTTACAACCATTTGTAATCTGTCCGGCTTATCATATTACCTGTCCGTTTAAAAAATGCAGTTGCTAAATTGGTCGTCTTGGTTACGCTTATAAGATATAAATTATTAATCAATTATAATAAAATAATTCGAAATATCCTTTATATTTAATAACTTATAATAAACTATTCAAAAATGAATAGAGATATTGTAATATAAAGTATACAGGGTGTCCTTTAAATGCCTTAAAAGCTTCAGGTAGAATTTTTCCTTTATGAATGCTTAATACAAATCATCAAAAAAAAGTAGGTATTTGGAGCTTAGTTTTCTTGTACGAGAGTGTTAAAGTTCATATCTTTAAAACAGAATTTCATGGAAACAATAACGAGAACTTTAATGTTGCACGTATCTGCCGATAAGTGACTGACTGCCACTCGATTATGTAAAGATTAATATTGAGTTGACGCTCTAGTTGCTCTTCTGGAAGTACTGTTAAAAATGATAAATTTCTTAAATACTACATTTGACAACAGTGCAAGGCCAT
>JABXWE010000928.1:0-79765 GCA_014611495.1 Limonius californicus | reverse complement strand
TAGCAATTATTTTGACGCCCAACGTGGGGCCACAACAATATATTTTAATGTTCTCATGAAATAAGTATTTTCCTTCTACTTAAGATGCACATCAAAAAAAAAAAATAGGAATTTTAAGATATCCAGCAATATGGGCTCCTCTAATTTTTAATAATATATTTTTTTAATTTAAGCTAGTTTCTACAGTTTCATTTTCAATAATATCATACTTCTACTTCAAATTTTCTTAGTACAAATAAAAATTCAGCTTTCAAGTATTTATTTAAATTCGTAATGTTAAATGCCAAAGTGATAATTTAAATAGCATAAGGGGCTACTAAAGTGACTCAAAATAAGGTAAAATTATCGGTTTTTGTTATAGCTACGTTAACCAAAGTGCGATCTTTGTATATGCTGTTTATTAACTAGCAGAGAGCACATCTAATATTGTACTACATTAAACCAATTATCGAAAAAATAATAAGAACTAATGTAAACATTGCCAAAGGTGAAAGTGGCCAAAGTGAAATAATGAAGTAAAATCAATTTACGTTTATCATGTTTGGGGACTGATTTTAGTGAAACTTTATCGCCTTATTACAAACTGCCACCATTTAACGACATCATATACCCAATTCCAATGTCAAGTTTTAATTAATTTTTATAAAATCGGAATAATACCAATTTATTTTTGTGTACACTATATGTATTGTGTTTTACATTGGCTTCAGTTCATTTTGCGACGTTTAGCTAGATGCCCTTAAGCCCCAATAGGGAGAGGGAAAGGAATATAATCGTTTGCCGACATAAAATGTTGCATTTGGTCTTAAATCCTAAGGTCGCTTTAGGAGCCCCTTATTGAGTAACTGAACGACAATCAATTTGTTGTATCGAAAGTAGAGTGGTTCTATTTCATTACTCCTAATCCACTACCCTTAAGGATGACCACTTAATCGGTACCCTCCTTCTTTTAATTAAAAGCGTCCTAATCTGGTAGGCTTTTACAAATTTAGAGATTAAGGCTTGTTACAGATTTAAATTTATAAGTATTTAACTAATAATAAAATGCTGTAAAAAGATATACTCGTTAAGATTTTTAGCGAAAGTTGAATTCATTGTAGCTGATTACGTAAACTTTCGAACTTTCCGAGGCTCTTGCATTTATCACAATTAATTATGACCCTATGACGCAGGCACTTTTTGGCCTTTAAAACTTTTCAGGATCATTTGTGTAAAGGTACAAGTCACTGTCATTTAATTTATTTAATTACGTGGAATGTCCAATAACGAGGACATCCTTTGAAAGAACCTTACTGCAGGTTTTCATGTATCCTCCGCTAACTAGAGGAAATTAAGCTCGTAAATTGTTATTAAATTTAATTTTCTCGTTTTGAGTGCGCTGAAATGTGCAAAAGGGTAACAGAGAAATGTGACAGAAAAACAAAAAATAAATTAATTACGTCGGCATAAAGTACGCGGCGGATTGCTATTAAAATGGTATTTTAGCAAATAATATTTTTTGTTTTTATAAAGCACAGTTTTGACAAAGACTGAATTACCGCTATCACGTTCTAAATTAGCTTATCTTACAATAGAAAATTGTTTTAAATTAATGTCGATGATTTATATCCTAAAATCAGAAACTTTAACTAATACAAAGAATATAAAAATGAAGGAATGTGAGTATACTGCATATTTTTATATGATACAATAGAAGAGAATACAGTTTCCATAAATCCTAAGCATGAGTAGTTATTTTCGAGCACGAATCAACTAAGCCTATAAACATTTACGGAATATTTTGTAGCCTGAACTTGTAGGCAATTTTCTCTGTAATACGTAGCAAAAATTTCGTACTAGTTTTATTTCTGGGCAGATATCATTTACCTCGTAACTCACACGTAATATCTCCGATACACTGGGTTGTAATCTGCTGTTGTTTCGGCTTCGGCGATGCTGTCCGTTGCTTTTGATTCGGCTTCTTGCAGGCGTTTAGATGCTGTTGGACTGCTTCCGTGGGCGATGTAGGTGTACGACAAAGTATTGAAATGCACAAAAAACTATTTAATGTTGTAACAGTTTTTCTCCATAAATCCTACCGACTGCGCCAGTTAGAATTTAAAAACTTCTAGCAAAGTTTTTGAAAACTGTTTCTTTGTTTTTACAGAGTATAAACGCAACTTTGGAGTACATAAAATATCGTTCTTACAACTTGAAGCGTATTCTAAGACTAAAACTATTTTATAAAAAGGATGAGCAAGTAAACTCACCTAGTTATCTTATCGCACTTCAGAGGAAGTATCGGGTTTCTTAGATTACAGTATAATGTGTTGTGCCATGCATAACTTACGTTACACTTGTTATAATTTCAATATTATATGTACATGGTTGTCTCACCTTGATTGCATAATATTTCATGAGGGTATTTTCGATTCAAAAGCAAGCAAAACAATACTAATAAACATATATTCGCAATTACATACTTTCGAGGATAAACACTGATTCCCTAGAATTAGGAATACCAACGTAAATCGAGTGACACAATTCCCGTACGATCAGGGATATTAATCTGAAACTAGTGAGAAAATTCCTCTCTAATCAGGGTGACCAACTTCAGTCTAGTAATAAATGTCCATGCAAATGCATTTCTCGGTAAGGCTCGGATTGGTTTAGTTTGACTAGCCATGGTTCGACTCCGCTCGATTCGGGACCGGATCGGCTGGGCTCCGCTCTACTCGGCACGGATTGGTAAGGCTCTACTCGGTTCGGCTCGACTCGGATCGGATCTGGTCGGCTCGGCTCCACGCAGCTTGGGTCGGGTCGATCGGCTCGGCTCCGCTTGGTTCAACTCGGCACGGTTCGGTTCCGCTCGATTCGGGTGGGGTCGGCTGGGCTTGGCTCCACTCGGTTCAGCTAAGCACCGCTCGGCTCGATTTGCCTCGGCTCCGGTTGGCTCGGCTTGATTGGGTACGGCTGCGCTCGGCTCAATTCGGCTCAGTTTGGCTTGGATCAGCACGGTTCGGTTCGGTACGGCTCGCCTCTGTTCTGGTTGGCGCAACTCAGTTCGGATCGGGTCGGATTTTACCACAGAATATGTAAACTTACTTAAGTAAATGCATGATCTGAACATTAACTAAGCTTGCTACATTTTGGATAAAAGTTTCTTGTGTTTGAAGTATTTTAATTGTACGTTTTTCGAATTTGTTGTTATGGCATCGATTACACATCCCGTAGAAGAGTTTTAGATATAGTTTCTGTTTATGGTGTCCTCCATGGTCCTCAGTCCGCAGCCTGGTTTGAAGTAGCACTCCACTGTTTTTTTTATTGAAAGTCTTCCTTTTCATATCGTCATAGCTTCTGCTTCCTGTGTCTTCCATGATTTGTCTTATGTACCGAAAGCGGGTCTTCCTCTCGGGTTTTCCCTTCTACTGTACCCTCGATAATTGTCTTTAACAGCCCTCTCTTCTTAGAGTATATCCTATTATTCGATCTGTTCTTTTTACTATGTGCTCTCATATTCTTCTTCTGTCTCTTATTTGTGCTATCACTTCTTTATTTGATTTTCTTTGTGTCCAGTTGATTTTTAGAGCTCTTCTAACGCACCACTTTTCAAATTCCTCTATTTTCTTTTTATCTGTTTTGCTGATCGTCCACGTTTCACACCTATACAACGCTAAACTCCATGAACTCCATATGTATGTTCTAATAAATTGTTTCTTTGTTTCTAGTGATATATTATTGGAAGTCAGTAATTGTTTTATGCTATCATATGCTTTGTTACACTGCACTACCTCAAATGGCTTGCGAGTCTACGCACTACCTCACTGTTATCCAGCAAAACTTTGACGTTGGGGTGATGCTGGAGCCTCTCCTTGTGGGTTCTGCCGAATTTTTTATTTCGCTGGCTAGTAATTCTATTAGAATATCCCTGTAGATCAGTTTCGAATGTACCACGGTGTAATTGCAATGTTGCGAAGGACTTTTATTTAAATTATTGTATAGTGTTGGTGTTCATTAACTTAGTGCAGCCCTATAGTTGAGTTGTAGTGGTTTCAAGATCTACAGTAGTAGTACTTTCTTGTGGGTAAATAAGGTAGAGTTTCTCCCAATTAACTAATACGATTTTTTGTATTTTAGTCATAGTTCCACCCATTTCTTCTTAACGTGCTCCTTCCAACTGAGCTTCGCATTCAGTATCATACCCAGATATTTTGCTGTGTTACCATAGGGTATGATTTGGTTATTGATTGTCACCGGAATATACCGAATCTTTTGGTTCATAAAATTTACATGATTGGACTTGCTCTGATTAAGTTTATTTGCCAAGTTTTAGTTGTATTGATACCCTACAAGGTTTTTTTTGTAATTTATGAGTTATTGCTTCTGCAATGTCAATCACCATTAGAGGCGGGTCATCATCGAAAGTCGCAACTGTTATATTTTCTAATTCTGGTAGGTCGCTGGTATATAACAAGTAAAGTACCACCTCAGTGTATCAGCTTGAGTTAGTTTTAGGTCTGAGTATGTATCACCTTGGTTGATTCGGAATGTTCTCTCAGAGAGACACGATTTTAAAAGTTAACAGGACTTGTTCCAATTTCTGGAATAATCTATCACGTCACAGCCTGTGCCTGTGTTACCTGAAGGAACACTGTAGCATAGGGTTTTCTCTTCAAGTAATTTCTTTATTAAGGTAGTAATTCTGTGTACTTGGTCCAGAGTAGAATGCTTATTCCGGAATCCAAATTGATGTGATGGTATAACACCCATTTCTTCTATAACTGGTTTTAATATCTTCAATATTAGCTTCTCAAACAGTTTTGATATCACCTGGAGTAGAGAGATTGATCTATACCTTTGTACGTAGTTAGCGTTTTTCCAGGTTTTCAAATCAATATCATAATAGGATTGATTGAAGACCGTGGTTGAAGTAAATAAACTTTGGAAAACCCCTTACCATCACCATATTTAGAACACCTGAATACGTGTTTCGACAACCCACCTATCACCTTCAGTAGAAAGTTGAACTAACTGAAGTTGCTTGATTGCGGAATACCTCTGGAGATAAGTCCTTCACCAAGTCAACAACTGAATTCCAATGGTAAAAATCTAACAAAAGAAGGCTTAAATACTAAATGTCCGATGGGGTTCGTCACGCCTAACCGATTAAGGAATTATTTTCAACAAATGAATTAAATCAGAGGTAAGAATTGACCCATTATCTGAATTTAAAAGGTCATACCTATTTCTGAATATACGAATGCTCTCATATCAATTCAATTCTTTTGTTGAAGACATTTCCTTTAACAATTTAAAATTTTCTAGTTTGATTTATCAAACCTATTTTGAAATGCGGTGCACGCTCTTTAAACCTACTCTCAATATTACGTTTAGTTTACCCAATATATTTTCGATTACATTGAGAACAGTCAATTTCGTAAACCCCCAACTTTTCCAAAGTTTGCACTGTGTCTTGAATTTTGATAAAATTCACGTACCTGATCCATAACTTGGGGAAGTATTTTGCATTATTTTTAACTGCAATTTCGAAATTACTCATTAAAAGATTTGTAACGAATGGAGATAGGGTATTACCCATTGCACTACCCTTATGCTGTTCGGAGAAGTTGCTCTCTATTTGGGGCAGACAGAGAGAAGTATGCTATGGTTTGTGGAATGGAACCCTAAGAAACAAGGCATTTCTATCAAAAAGAACTAGAATTTCACCTTCATGTAGCTCTAGAGTTTTAATTTTGTTGATGCGTTCCAATGAATTCTTGAGTTGGCAAATTTCAAAATTTGTTAGTTAACCATTTCGAAAATAAATACTAAGTCGGTGAGTTAATACCTGAAAAAACGGGTCTCATCGACTTTCATGGTTTGTGTATTTTGAGGAAGGCAGTACAATTTAGGCATTAAGGATTAGAATGTATAAGTTTGTACCTGAGTGCTAGTGCAATAAGTCTGTGGAAACAATTCAAATTTTTATTTGTTTTGTTGATCATACTTCTTAAGGGATTTTGGTTATGGAATGTTTTGTTGGTTCATCGAAATTGCTGATTGCACTTTCTATTTCAACAATAACTTCCTCTATTGGAGATTTTATGAAACCAAATTAAATTTTAAACCTCTGTTAAGAAGAGCAAATCCGTCCTTATTAAAGGATTCACAAGTTTCATTAGTGACAATATTCAGTGCATCTTTTAGAACTGTGTTTTTACTGTCAAATTTAGCACCTAAACTACGCAATTTTTTACTATGGATTAGCAATTTCTATTGAAATTTATGTGAATTAATTTAAAAACACGTATCTGAAAAGTGCACCATGATTGGAATTGGTTTTCACATAAGTTTCACATGAGTGCAAGGTGTAATTTATATTTTCAAGTTCCAATTTACTTCTCTTCTGTATATATATTTTATGTCTAAATCTAGGCACTTTCTTTTTGCAGAATTTTGAACTACCTGACTTATTTTACATTTCTTGCTAACAATAATATTAACGAATTTAGGAAAAACGTCGAAACGTTTACAATCTCCTAAAAATAAAATATCTGCGCTTCTATTCTTAACTTTAGAATTTAAACTATGAGATTGGAGACGGTGGTTTAAGTGTATAAACTTTGGAGAGCTCCTTACCGCCATCACATTTAGAACACCTAAATGCGTATTTCGGTAACTAAGTTGCAATCTTCATTATCACTTTTGCATATTGTCAGAGTCTGGGCATATATTTTAGTCTAAGTGTATAATTAAAGTTTGTTAATTTCAGTATTGCTTCTACAGAAAGTTGCTTTAATATTTCTCTACTGATTAGGTGGAATCTAGGGGCGTTCTTGGAGCTAATGTTTGTCTTAAAGTTCTTTTCTGACTTTTTAAGGCTTTTTTAGGAGGTACAGGCGATATTTGGAGTTAATTCCTGGTAATTTGTCTGTTTAAAGCTTGTCATTTATTTTCATTAAGCTGCATTTTTGCAGTGGAATAACCATTGTGCAATATACTAAATGAAAACATATTTATGTTATTTAACGTTAGCTCAACCCAAAGCCTCTTTTGGATCAATAGTTGCCTCGGCAACTTCTAGTGGTAGTCTTTGGAATAATAATGGGAGTCTTTTATATGCGTAGTATACAAAGCCGTATATATAAGAAATAGTGCAACCAAGCAATATTACCAAGATTCATAAATATCAATTACAAATACAAATCAAACATTTCAAGGACTGTATCTCCGAATTTTGCAAGGCATCGCGAAATACAGTTATATTTCGTCATTTTCAATAGATAGAGTGTTTAATAACATTACACGGTGGATTCTGCGCAACGTTTTACATAAACACGGACCTTAAAACGTATTATTATATAGGCGTCCTCAATCTTTCCGTATAAGTAGTACTTTCCATGTGATATGAAAACACCATGTATTTATAAATTTCCAGTGCGGCATTCAACGGTTTTCCTTTATAAGCATGTAGTTTGCGAAGCGGCGAATGGAACACTCTGATTGATTGTTCGCATTCGATTGTTAATGGCTTTGGTACATAAAACCTTATGAATACGATTGATGGTGCAGCATAACTTTAGCAAAGCTCGTTTTCCGCGATTGTTGTGATGAAGTGCTTTTCTCTAAAAATGCAGATATTCAAAACTAATTGACTAAATTCCAAACAACGTATAGATAAGCATAACCGAACAACAATATTAAATGAATAGCATAAAATAAATTAATCGCATAAAAACCAAGTATGTTTTTTTTCAGCCTTCAATGTCTTTTTAGGGTTAGGGCGTCTAATTCCATTGCCCTCATTTAAAATAAATTGGACTATATTTTTTTAATTAAAAGCTGCATTACCGGGACGTTACTGGAGTTACTAAAGATACGCGGATGATATAGTTCTAATAACCGACAGTAAGAGATCTGGAAACTATGCTTATACAACAGAAAAGGAAACGAATAAAATAGGCCTACGAATAAATTTAAATAAAACTAAAGTTATGTGGAAAGAAGGCCCACGAATAAAAACTGTGAAGAAAGTTCACCACTAGAAAAGCAAGCGACCGGGCAAGATGGAAAGAAATGAGAGAGCCGCATGTTCAAACATGGGCGATGGAAGGTTAAAGAAAGAGAAAGGGACGGATATTTTCTAACACAACTGATACCAACAGAATCTACGACAAGTACTCAACAGTATTTCAGAAAATGAGTTCCAGGTGTGCTTCCAGAAATGGGAATGTCCTCTAAGTCAGTGTATAGACGCACAAGGGGGAGTGCTTTGAAGGCGACAGTAGTACTAGTATATAGTTCCGCACGCATATTTTTAAGGGTGCAATCAGGGAATATAATTGTCACACTTCGTATGTATTTGCGAACTGTTTGGATATATTTACTTTCGTCTAGATAAATTAATACAGTTTGTTAACTGATTCACAAATATAGTAAATATACTACTCAAAAGAAAAGAGTAGTCTTGGTACACAGTTAGATAAATTGTTTATTTGGACAGTGCTATATATTTTTTTAATTACAATTGCATTTGTAATATGTAGCTTATCAGTAACAAAAACTTAGAGTAATCCAGGAAATGTCTAATAACAAAATCTAAAGTCTTAAGTTCGTTTTACTTCACTACTTATTCTAACAATTAATTTACTGCGAAGTATTGCCTCCTCTTGCTCGAATTATTGCCGAACAACGTCTTGACATGCTTAGAATTAGCCTACGAATCACATCCTTTGGGATTCGCTACCATTATTCTTCTACCAAAATTTATTCAACTCAGCAAGTATATCGGCGGGTGCAGATATCTCTTCCCGGTATATCCCAGATGTGATCTATGCGATTCATATCCGGACTACATGCTGTCCAATTCATTGTTTAAATGTCTTGATCTTGAAAATAATTTATCACTATTTATGCGACGTGTGGTCTATCATTATCATGCATGTAGACGAATTCCCAGCCATACTTATACTCCTACGGACGAACACATATATGCAGATTGAAGAACTTCATTTTATACCGTTGTGCATTTAGAACAGCATTTCGAACGATGATAAGCTTGGTATGGGTATTTAATGTGATGCGACCTTCTACTAAAACTCCTGAGTTCTCCATACACGTAAGCGTCTATCATCACCCGACAGAAGAAACCTGGACACGTCTGGAAACGTTATACGTCGCCAGTACCTCACTTGCCAGTAGGTGATGTCGGCCAAATTGCATTCACATTGTACGATGGTCTCTAGCCGTTCGGAAACTCTTCTGGACCTTAGAGTAAATTTGTGCAATCTATTACGAACAGTTTGGTAACTAATTATGCACCGAGTAGCTTGCCAAACGTCTGCTTCAAGGTCTCGTTCTCTAGCTGTACGACTGTGAAGAGTTTGCAGACCAAGGAAACGGTCCTCACCTGCTCTAATGTTTCTGTTTCGACCACTAGCAAGACGTCTAGTGACAACTTCTGTTTTCTTGTAATACGTCCAGAACTTCCAAACAGTTCCCCCTGCATTTTACAATTGCTGAGCCACGTCTGCCTGAATGTCTCGTGCTGTAGCTGTACGACTCCGAAGGGTTTGTAAACGAAGAAAACGGTAGTCACTTGCGGTAGTTTTTATGCTTTGACCACTATCAAGACGTCTAGTGACAGGTCCGGTTTCCTTATAATACGTCTAGACTCTAGAGCTTCCAAACAGTCCCCCTGCAATTTACAATTGCTAAGCCACGTCAGTCTGAAGATCTCGTGCTGTAGCTGTACGACTGCGAAGAATTGGAAACGAAAGAAACGGTTGTCACCTGCTGTAGTTTTTCAGTTGCGATCACTGTCAAGACGTTTAGTGACAAATCCGGTTTCCTTGTAATTACGTCCAGAGCTTCCAAACAGTTCGCTCTGCAATTTACAATTGCTGAGCCACGTTTGCCAGAAGGTCTCGTGCTGTAGCTGTACGACTGCGAAAGATAGATAAACGTTGTCAAAAGTGCATCGAAGCTAATGGTGTCCATTTTCAAAATCTTTTATGAATAGGCAATGAAATTCAATAATAGTACCTACCTAATTAAACTTAGTTTTTAATACAAAATGCATTCATATTAAAATGACAAAAAGTAAAATGATGAAATATTATTTCGTGTTGAGCTTTAAGTTAATACACTGAAATATGTAGGTGCGTTGTTCTTGAACAAGGTATATTTTATCGACATGAAACAAGTGCACCTTTTTTGTGTAACATAACTTCTGTATCATAAACATTACTTAGAAGAACAAAAATGTTAGTAATTAATTATTATGATAGCAGACATATGATACAAAATCTGCTTACATCGCCCTCTGAATATTGTAGTAATTCTTATATATTGAGAATGTTCGGCTTCCCCTAAAGTGAATGTATGCCAATTTTCAACTTGATCCACTATTTTGTTTCTGAAATATACCCAATGTTAAAAATATGTTTTTCTTCTTTAAGGTTGTATGACTTCTTAAGGAAGCAGTTTTGTACTAGGGTTTGCTTTTAGTTGGTCCCATTTGGCCCCAGGAAACTGTAGTTAAGCTGCGTCCTTACACTTTCAATACACCCTATGTATATTGTCATTGAAATTTGGACGTCCTATATTTCCAAAGATCTTGGTTTGCAACTTCAACAATTAATTTTCTGAACTAAAAAATATTCCATTCCAACGACAATTCCAAAATTTTCTTCTTTATAATTTGAACAGGTAAAATATTTTCATGGCTTCCTTCTTGTCAATATTTGTACACATTTCAAAATTGTTTACTAATTTTAATGCTATTATGTATGATACTTAAAAAAATAAGAAACAAATGAAAAAGCATCCAAAAATTTGTTTGGGTTTATTCCTGCCTATACATTTAACTTGTTCTTTTATTATCTTTTACATCCAAAAGGGATTCTCTTGTGCGAAATAACAGCGGCTACATGCAAAAAGAATGTGGTTTCGTCTGAAAAATAACAATATCTAGAAACTGCTGGCTGCCGTTATACATATTCGCTATTTGTTCGCAATAGTCAAAGATCGTGCTCCGGTTATATACAGTTGAATAATTTCTGTGGTTATGTTTATGTCGAAATGATACAACCACCAAACCATTGTAAAAGCAAATCAAAGACATAGTTCTTTGCCCGATAATACACTCTAAAGTAATACCAACTTCTTCAACAACAACTGAAAATTTTAATTAAGACACCCCATTACAAAACACCGAATTTCTACGGAGTACATTAAACGTAGCTCTCTTGTCTGTTTAATTTATGGCGATCGTTTCGGAGCTTTCCTTATAATTAACCTGAATTATTTAGTTCCGGCGATCATATTGTTTTCTTATCCTTCTTAATTACGGAGCGAACGAGTTTTGTTGTGTCGCAGTAGCAGCAGCGAGTACCTGGAATAATATCTGACTATTCGCGCCCAGTTCCCTAATAAAACCTCAGCCAGCCGAAGCATAATATACATGATAATTATTTGCCTGACTTTTAAGTGGTCATTTGTATTCAGACGCATTGTTCACAATGAATGTGTTTAATATTCATGGTGCAGCTTCGAATTACTGCACTGTTATCCTGCAGAAGTTGTTAGACACCACCAAGCAGGACTTGCATGTAATAGAAAGTTATAAGTAGATGTTTTAGATACGATTACGTCGAATATGAAACAGCGCGCCATGTTATAAAGTTGATGCGATACATTGTTGGTTCTATATTGGAAAAAAGTTCTACATTGATTGCTGTACAGGTTCAAAAATAAACAGGAGGTAAATCCGCAGATACGTGGTAGTAATAGGAATAAATAACATTTAAGTAGTGCTAATTTTTATATTGTTTGACCATAAGTGAATGAAAAATATTCAAGTTTAATTTGTAATATGAAAAATACGAAATGTCCCAAGAGAACTAGCCATTTGTGTATTCCACAGTAAATTCAAAAATATGGAATACCGCTCTTTAGTTAAAACAATTATTGGTTTTTTCAGATCCGATGTTTAAGAAGGTATAGTTAACTGAATTTCCGATTGAAATTTAAGAAAAACATTACTGTGGCTTCTCAGAACAGAAAGAACGTCACTAATGTTCAGAGTAGAATATGTAACGGAGGCACTAACTTCATAACCAACAACTATTCCCACAAACATCTGTAACAGAGTTGCCACATGTATTTGCGTTGACTATCCGCAAATAAAATAGCATGCTGGTTATTGAATTTATAATATGTCTGCTTGACACATTTTTGCCATTCTTTATGAAATTCAATTAATTTCAAACATTGTTAAAAGTTTACGAATTTTTTGGATTGCCTGTTAATTTAATATCGGGCGTGTTTTGTTGGCAAGGGAAGATATATGAATAAGCCGAAGGAACTACCATGGGATCGCCTCTTTCCCCTATTAATACCAACAGGTACATCCAACACTTCGAAAAACATGCTCTGGAGACAGCCATTCTAAAATCTAGTTTGTGGATACGTTATGTGGATGACCCTTTTGTTATATGGACTCATGGACGCCCATCCCTGGACAACTTCCTAGTTCATCTAAACCAGATCCACCAGTTTACCGTAAATCCAAGAAAACGATACTCTTCCCTTCCTGGATATTTCGGTACATAAAAAACCTGATTACACGATGGGACGTAGCATGTAGAGGAAATCAACACACACGGATCGATACTTTAAACGCCAGCTCACAGCGTCAGCGTGTATCGAGAAATAAATCTACCTGATGTCTTCCCTCGCAAGAGGTCGTTACCAACCCACATAAATGCTAGGAGCAATCAACAAGGCTGACGAATCACTGGTTATCAAGGAGAAGAAAGATTATGTATCTAAGGCATTTGTTTCTTATGTTCGAGGCACTGCAAACAAGATGACAAGCTTATTACAGAGGAATAAAATAAACACAGTATTCAAATCGCACTGTAGTCTACATCAACAATATAGATGTCTTAAGGACTCAAGACCTCAGCTGCAGTCCCAAGGACTGTACAGAATTCCTTGCTCATGTGGAAAATGCTGCATTGGACAAAACGGCCGCACAGAAGAACTTAAAAAAACATATCAGCGACTGCAGATATCGTGGAACTACACCATTCGCTCTGGCTGAAAACGGTGCAAACCAGAGGCCACAAGATAAACTTCAAAAAACAAACCAAAAGAAGATGGGATTTTGACACTAACTAACCCTTGGAAAAGGGCGCTAAAGCAACACACAATCACAGCACACCAACTGAAACTCTTCCGTCAGTCAACCATGGTTAAGGAGAACCCTATAAATATCGAATCCGACAGTCCAGCACTCATTACCTTCTGATAATGCTATCTGCGACAGTTAGCGAAACGTTAGCATCAATCAATCCCACGACAACGTGGTCTAACCAGCAAGATTTATTTTTAATAACTTATTTATGATTCCGCTAATTAGTGCATCTTTCTGAGAAAATTTGCCTATTTGGCAACGGAATTCATTACTATTCTGTATAAAAGCATTTCTTACGAATTGAGAATATGTTGCACTAAATTATAGTGCGAAATAATACATAGGTAGTAACACCTCTTCCCCCTATTAATACCAACATGTACATCCAACACTTCGAAAAACATGCTCTGGAGACAGCCATTCTAAAATTTAGTTTGTGGCTACGTTATGTAGATGACCGTTTTGTTATATGCACTCATGGACGCCAATCTCTGGACAACTTCCTAGTACATCTAAACCAGATCCACCCCATTCAGTTTACCAAGTAAATCCAAGAAAATGGTACGCTTCCCTATCTGGATATCTCGGTACATCGAACAGCTGATTACACGATGGGACGCAGTATGTAGAGGAAATCAATCGGATCGATACTTTAACGCCAGCTTATATCATCACCCTCTATAGAGAAAAGAAATCTATCTGATGTATTCCTTTTAAAGAATGGTTACAAACCCGAAGAAATTCAAAAAGCAATCAACAAGACAAACGAACCACCGGTTAGCAAGGAGAAGGAAGATTATGCATCTAAGGCATTTGTTTCTTATGGTCGAGGCACTATAGACAAGATAACACGCTTATTACAAAGGAATAAAATAAACACAATGTTCAGTCTACGTCAACAATATAGATGTGCTAAGGACACAAGACCTCAGCTGCAGTCCGAAGGAGTATACAGAATTCTTTGCTCGGGCGGAAAATGCTACATTGGACAAACTGGCCGCACAGAAGAACTTGAAAAACAAGAACATATCAGCCACTGCAGATATCGTGGCACTACCCAATTAGCTCTGGCCTAAAACGTTGCAACCAGAGGCGAGAAGATAAACGTCGAAGAAACTAGAGTGATCGTACGGGAGCAACACTGAGGCCAACGGCTCATAAGAGAAGTTATAGAAATAGAACAACACCAAAGGACTTTAACCAAGAAGAGGGCTTTCTGATGCTAACTAACACTTGGAAAAGGGCGCTAAAGCAACACACAATCACATCCGAAGATTACGTACCACCGCAGACAACAAGCATAGGCGTAACGAATAGAAACCCAGCCCACCAACCGAAACTCCTCCGCCAGTCAACCTTGGCTGAGAAGAACCCTGTGAATACCGGATACGACAGTCCAGTACTCGTTATCCTTTGAAAATGCTGCCTGCCACAGTAATGTTTATTTCTCATTACTAATTTATTAATCAGCTGATTAATGCGTCCGTCTGAGAAACTTCGCCTACTTGGTAATGGAATCCATTACTATTGTACGTAAAAAATTTCTTCCACATTGAGAATATGCTGCACTAAATTATAATATGAAATAATAATACAAAAGTGATAACAAAAGCACATTTGAATTTGATTGATTGAACGATGTTAAAATATACCTAAAATATTGAGTAGATGCTGCAAGTTTGTTTACTGTGTACGTTTTCTTAGAAGAAGTGAAATCCTCTTATTTTAGCCCTCTCACGCCATCTCCTCAGCCGCGTACAATATCTGAATCGCAAAAATAACAATTATTATTCATCATTTTAACTCAAGGGGAAGATTAATATTTTCTGTAGAATCCACATTTTTA
Source organism: Limonius californicus (assembly GCA_014611495.1). NCBI lineage: Eukaryota > Metazoa > Arthropoda > Insecta > Coleoptera > Elateridae > Limonius > Limonius californicus. The sequence goes on along the minus strand of JABXWE010000928.1, from coordinate 64,739 downwards.
TCTAAGACTTCTTGAAGCCTTGGCTGCGAACAATTGTTTTAAGATTTGAAAAATTATATCCTTCTCGTAGTTTTTTTTTTTTTTTTAAGATATGAGTGATGAGGGTTGGTTTAAAAGCCATACAGCACTGCAGCCTCTAGGTTTATTGTGCCGCTCATCATCACACTTATTCAGAGAAAAGGTTACCTGTCTTTATCGGGTTTAATAGTCTTTTCACTAGGAATTCTCTTGTTAGCGTTTCTTGAGAGAAGGTTCCTCCCAGGAGCGTCTGCCTCCATCGGGCTAGAGCTTCACACTCAAAGATCACATGAGAGGCTGTTTCGTCCTCCTCATTGCAAAGTCTGCAAATGGGTTCTTCATTAAGAATGCCCATTGTGTGCATGTGTTTTCTCAGGTTGCAGTGGCCGGTTATCAGCCCTGTCACTTGCCCAATTTGCTGTCTGCTTAGTCGCAGTAGATCATCAGTAAGTTTTTTGGATGGTTTTATTAGCATTGATTTGCTGTGTCTTTGTCCCTCTGTACGGTTCCAGTGGTTTAGATGTCTTGTGTTTATCCATCCATTTAGCCAGCTGCGGACTGAGGTTTTGGTTATTCCAAATACTGGTTCTGGGCCAGTGAATGGCGTTTCTGATCCCTTTTTTGCAAGAGTATCTGCTTTTTCATTGCCTTGAATGCCCTTGTGCCCTGGCACCCACATTATGGTTACCCTATTATGGTTAGCAAGGGTGATAAGGTTTTGAAGGCAGTCCCAGACTATTCTTGAGTTAATCTGGTGGCTAGCTAGAGCTTTTATAGCTGCCTGGCTGTCACTTAGCACAATGATATCTCTATTGTGATAGTTTTTTGCAATGTTCTCTTGCAGACATATGTCTATTGCATGAGTTTCTGCTTGGAATACGGTGGCATACTGCCCCAGTGATGCGAAAGCATTGAATTGGGGGTTTGCACCGGGGATTCCTGCTCCTGTGCCGCTGTCAGTTTTGGACCCGTCTGTGTACCAGACTAGTTTACTTGCCCGACTGCGACTTTGTATCAGCCCTTCGTTCCAGTCAAGCTGGATGTTAAAGGGTTTGTGATAGTTTACTTTAGTTGTCATTGTATCACTGCTCATTACTAGTAATGAGTTTGTGATAATGTCTGTTATTCTGATGTGGCCAGCAAAGGTGCTAGGTTGCCAGATTTCGTTGTAATTCAGCCTGTACGCCGCCATCCTTGCCTCTGCCTTGATAAAAATATCTAGGGGAGGCAGGCTTAGAAGGACTTCCATGGCTGCGCTTGGAGTGCTTCTCATAGCACCAGTAATACATATGCAGGCAAGCCTTTGGAGTTTAGATAGCTCCTGTTTGGCTTGCCTTAGTTCCACTTTAGGCCACCATACTAGCGAGCCGTAGGTAACCATGGGTCTCACCACAGCAGTGTACAACCAGTGTACCATGCATGGTTTTAGTCCCCAGGATTTGCCCAGTGCTCGCTTTGTTGCCATAAGAGTTACTTTTCCTCTGTTTACAACTTTGCTTATTTGTGGGGGCTGTTCCCTTAGCATAAGGTGTAATGTCTTCTGTACATCTCTGGAACGGCTCCCATTCCCCGGGCGATCTTATTGGTTACCTTCATGTTTCAGTCGCCGCAGGTTGCTTGCTTGCTTGCTTGCTTTGAAAGAGCGAAATCTAGGACGCGGTTTTCCAAGCATCTCTATGCACTTAGGCCACATTTGGCCCATTGTACACCCTAACTAAGAATTTTGCCTATCTGGGGTAATTCCAACTCCAGTAGTGATTTTTAACGTGTCACACATCGCAGTGGCACGGGACCTACGGCTTTACTTCTTAACCGACGGAAGGCGCATTTTCAGATTTTTCCCCGCTAGAAAAATCTCGCCGACCTTGGCCAGGTTCGATCCCGCGTCCCTCGGATCTAAAGGCAATCGCGCTAACCACTAGACCACCGAGACCGGCGCGCGGCAGGTTACGAACTAGAGCTTTCGCAGTGGAGCTGTTCCTGTTTACATCACCAGGAAAAGGTACTTTCCTTCCTTCTGACACCTAGCTAAACTGTTGCTCAATCATGAACAGCTTCCTACCTCTTCATGTACCTTGTGAGCCCTCGTAGTTGTACGATCAAACAACGTCACTCATCTAATGTCATATGGCACATAAACGTCGGAATTTATATACCGTTTATAAGTTTGTAATTTTAAGTCGCGTGTCAACACTGGTCGTGATCGGACGTTTTTAGCGAACGCCATCAGTGAAAGCAAACATGTTATCATAAATAATGCAAAATATTTATTTACTCTAGCTTGTGTTAATACTAAATAGTCTAATAGTGAAAATGCCAAAGACCAACAATAAACCAGATAGCAGCAATCTGTCCCCAGATGCCAATGACCCTAACAAAAGATATCTTTTTGAACCCAACCAACTTATTACATCTAATAAATTTTACATACCACCCTCTAAAACGGAAATAATCTACCAAGGTAAAAACTGTGCAATACAAGATAAAAACTGTGCCACACAAGATACCACGCCAATGGATTTAGACAACCAACGGGAAAAACAAACCGAGCCAGAAACGGAACAAAAACCAAACGATAGCAAACCAAAAATACCTCCTGTCTTTCTGCACGATGCAGGCAATTATCAAGAAGTTCTGAAGGATATCAAAGCGATTACCGTGCAAGAATTCAGCACAGCCAATAAAGGTAACTTCTTGCGTTTTAATTTAAGTGATATTAATGACTTTCGAAACCTAATAAAATATTATGACTCGTATAAATTAAAATACCATATCTACCAGATTGCTGAAGATCAAACCCTGTCTGTAATTATACGTAGTTACTCATCTCTCTCGCCGAGCAAGAGATAAAAACCGACTTGGAAAACCAAAACCTTCCTATAATAAAGGTAGCTAGATTATGTAATAAAAAAAACCCTCCAATCCCAATATGCGCAGTAGAATTGCAAAAAACTTCTGAAGCCAATAAAAAATTTTCTATAGATAAACTGAATTATTACATAATTACAGTGGAGCAGAGACGTAAATTCCCCAATGTAGCGCAATGCTCTAGATGCCAATTATTTGGACATACTAAACATTATTGCAAACTAGCCCCAAGATGCGTGAAATGTAAAGAAAACCACCATTACACTCAATGTACAAAAAGCCCTGATGCAAAACCCATTTGCGTAAACTGCGGCGGGGAACAACCTGCAAATTAAAGGGGGTGCGCCTACTATCAAGCCATCTCCCAAAAATCAGTTAATAATTACCAACGGAACACCCGTCCAACAACTACAACAAACATCACAATGCCAGTAAATAATACCACTAATTTCCCAGCTCTCCCTAAACCAAAAAGACAATGGTATAACCCATACCAAAGCCGCAATACCCAAAACGAAAGCTCAACTGATTTTCTAACTACTATAATTAAAGCAATATTTGATATTATCACCCCACATCTAGATAAAATTAAACAGATATTAATATCGCTATTACCCACACTCCTCAATGGCAAATAACACCGCCAGCATAAATAAATTAACAATTGTCAACTGGAACGCTGACGGACTCAAAAGGAAACGATCAAGTTTTATAAACTATTTGGTCAATCATAACATTGATGCAGCATGTATAACGGAAACTCATTTGGTAGATACTGAGAACTTCAAAATACCGGGTTATAACGTATTTAGGAATGACAGACGAGCATCGGTAGCTTCTGGAGGCGTTGCAATAATCGCCAGGAAAAACTTATACGTATGTCTATTACCTATACGCAATTTTTTGAGTATTGAAGCAATCGAAGTTAAACTGAAAATAATCAATAGCAGCACTATAAAAATTACTAGCGTATGTAAACAACCAAATAGAAGACTCTCTGAAGCTGGGCTCCAATATCTATTCCAAGACAACGAACCAACCTATGTGATAGGCGACCCAAACTGTAAACACCACATCTGGAGTTGCCGTGCACTCAATCAAGATGGCAATAAATTGCACACCTATGCTAACGCAAATGCAATACAGATATCAGCCCCAGACTCAGTTACGCACTACCCCTAGACTCGGATCACCTGCCTGTCATTATCTCCTTCTCCGCAACACCCAGCCGAATTGATAAATTGCCCCAGCTCAGTAATGGCATAGTTAATTGGGAATGATTTCAAGATACGCTAAACAATAAAATAAAATGTCCGAAAAGCTTACATACAAGAGGAGAGATCGACTCCTCGCTAGAACAGATCCAAATTGCAATAAAGGAAAGCAACAACACTACAGAACAGTCGAAAACCACCCAACTCGGAACACACCCCTTTGTACATTGCAAACCTAATTACACAAAAAAACCAAGTTCTCAGGGAGTGGCAGAGAACTCGAAACTCCAACATTAAACCTTTACTAAATCAACTGATAAGGATAGTCAAACTTGAATTGGATACATTTCGAATACGCCGCTACCATAATTAAATAGAGGAACTTCAAGCGTAAGACCACACCCTTTGGAGAGCAACCAAACACATCCTTAAGGAACCACCTACAATTTCCCCTTTAAATCATAACGATATAATACACTCCAGCGACGAAGACAAGTGTGAGTTATTTGCTGAACACCAAGAGAACATTTTTACTACCCCCGTCACCAATGATAAAGCAGAAAACTCCCAAAACATTGCCGACAGCCTTACACACAATATACCTGTCTCCCCGGGAAGGATAAACCACATTACGCCAATCGAATTGACGCACTTTATTAGAAAATTATCGAATAAGAAAGCTCCTGGTTACGACCTTATTACGAATAAAATATTGAAACAACTTCCCCAAGAAGCGATCGACTATATTACGGCAGTTTTAATGCGTGTCTAAGGAGTGGATATTTCCCAACAACGTGGAAGATGGCTCACATATTGATGTTCGCGAAACTAGGCAAAAACAATCACCACCCACCAATTACAGACCAATCAGTCTAAACGCAATTCCCAACTGCCAGTCTGGATTCAAGTCCCAACACTCCACTCCACACCCATCAACTTTTGAGAATCTCTGAAATCATCGAGAGAGCAGCACACCATTATTGCTTTCCTCGACATCGCCAAGACATTTGACTCAGTGTGGATGGATGGCCTAATGCACAAACTGATAAATCATGAATTATCGAGCTACATGGTTTTAATCATTAAATCCTTTCTGGAAAACAGACAATTTCAAGTCAGAATTAATGGCACTCTATCTTCAGTTAAACAAATTGCAGCCCGAATCCTTCAAGGCTGTATTTTAGATACTACCGTGTATAACGTTTTCATGTACGGCATTCCCCAACCAAACGACGCTGCTATTGCCATGTACGCTGACGACACCGCCATAATAACTCAAAGCGAGGTTCTTTTCTCATTACCTAATTATTGGTGTGACATGGAGTACGACGCTAAAGACAATTTCTTCAATGAAATCGAGCAATATTACTCAAGATAACCAGGACAAAAGCCCTTCTCCAAAGAGACACAAGCTGCTGTTGTTGAAAAATTCTATGTGCCAAAGCGAAATCGTAAGTTATTCATAGTCTACTCCTAGTACAAATTCAACAAAAGTTTATATAAGATAGGTACTATTTATTCCAAGGGCCAGAAGAGTAGAAGGGAGTATTACCTACTTGCCACTTATGATGCTTTGTCTTTTGGCAACGAGAAATTTTTGATAAAAAACGGGACAAAATTGAAGACACTGAAATTAGATCACATACTGTTTGACAGGTGGTCGTGATCATATGACCTTTATACGAATTGCACATCCACTTACGACGACGCAACAAATATTACACCAAATATTATTTTCAATGCCGCCTTTTCATGAAATGGATAGCTTGCTTATCCAAATGCTGTAGTCTCGTATAATTTCACCATGTGGAAGAGGATGGGTTCCACTTCATGAAATGGATCAGATTTTTGTCCAGGTGGCGGAAAAGCTTGAAATTACAGTATGAGGAGCCGCTTCATGAAGTGGATGTCCTTCTCATGAAATGTGCAATTACATCTTCTGGATTCGACATATACAATGCTCATGGGAATATATTACTGGCAAACCGTGTTACAAAGCAAAAATAAAGCAAACGAAAAGTCGCTAGAAGTTATTTTCATGTATTTTACAATCATCCAAACTAAACGTCCTTTCCCAAATTAAATCCCTATGTCAGGACGGTAAAATTAAAAAAATAGATTTAAAAAAAAATCATAGTATGTATGTGTCTTCTTCCATGTTACTTTAATAAACGTATAAGTGGTTTTACTCGTAAATAATGTAAAATAACACACTTCCTGGGATGTTTCATCTTAAAAGTGATGAGGTAGTACCTTGGAAATAGATGGTTGTACGTAGCAGCAGAATTTTCATTAGAAAACTATTATACATACGCCAACGATATCCTTCAGTATTCATGCAAAAATTAATATATTCAAGTCTTCTGAAAAAATTCCAATAGGTTCCTTCTATAATATCTATATACGAGATGTGTTCAATTGAAACCCATCTTTGCTTTATAAAAAATGCATTCAACAAATAAGGCACTTATCCCATTGTTTTACTAACCGACGTATACCCTGCTCATAGAATTCTTGTGGCTGCTGATTGAGGAAGTCTTCCACAGATATCTGTACTTCTGCGTCAGACCCAAATACCGATCTTTTATGCCTTTCTCAGCCGCGAAAAATATGGAAATCGCAAGGCGATAGATCCGGGCTATAGGGTGGATGCTTTAAAATCCTTCATTTCTTTCGTTGAAGATTTTCTTTTAAGTTTTCCTGAATATTTCCGTGTTATTGCTCGATGAAGCTTGTTCAAAGTTTTATTGTACAGTTTTGCATTGACATTTACTCCAGGTTCCTTAAACTCTGTCATCTATGGTTCTTCATGGTCGAAACAAAATGTTAACATAACCTTGTCTGCAGAAGGTTGTGCTTTAAACTTCTTCGGTGGTGGTGAACCTGAATTTTTCCACAGCATCGACGATAACTTACTGGATGGCTCGCAGTAATGGCAGCAAGTTTCGTCACCAGCAACTATTGACAGAAGAAAGTCATCACCATTTTTCCTATTGTCTGTAAGGTGTTGCAGAGATAAGCCCATTCGCAATCATTTTTGTTCATTAGACAAGAGACGAGGAATCCATTGCCAACAAACATTGCTGTAACCCAGATTACGAACAATATTATGGACAGATCCTACAGTTGCACCAACAATTTCCGAAATTTTTCTAATTAAATTTCGACGATTTTCTCTAATAAAGCCTTCCACACGGCCATATTGTTTTCTGTTAATGCAGTACATCGGTCGGTACATTGGTCGGCGCTCATCCACAGTCCCCCCTTTTCCATTTTTAAATTTTCGGCACCATTCCTTCAGAGCTGGGTACGCAATATATCCATTTACGTACACTGCTTGCATTCGCTTATGAATCGGCAATGGCTGCACACTCTCAACGCATAACAGTTTTAGGACCGTACGCTGATCAAATTTTGACGGATTTTCAACAACAAACGCCCTTTCAAAATTAAAGTTTTACAAGTCGGAATCAAACTGAAACGCCAGAAACTTATTAATGTGTTGCTTGCGAACACTACTAGCATTAACAAACGTCATTTGAATTATTGCATTTGTTTTCAAATCTAAGTTGATCAAATATGGGTTTCAGTTGAATAAGCCCAGTATTTACATTAATTGCAACATTCACACGTCCAGAGAAATTAAAAATTATGAACAGAGTATATCAACCTTGATTACCGGCTGGTAAAGCGGTTAATGTTTGCAATAATTTTATAATTGCTTTCTCAAGGTTATTTCAATATTAATATTAATTGAAATAACACGTTATAATAATGCAACGACACAACATTAAGGATATTAAATTCTACTGTAATTAATTCAATGGCATTTTATATGTAAGACAAGAAGGTTGCCTAAGCAGTTATTGACTAGAAACACTCAAAAACTATGCTCAGCAATTTAGAGTCGAAAAAGAACCTAGTGAACGATTGTGTTGTTTGTTGTCTGTATCCCCTAATAAAATGTGGATCCTTTTTTGGGGTTACTCCGGTAATTTGCTCCTGTCATCATTTGGAAGAATCCATTACAGAAGCATATTTCAAAATTTCAAATTCTAAGTTCTTTATCGAATGCTTTGTGGTGTTACTCTTTTCAGCAAAAATTGTAGACTTTTTGCAAAGAATCGTGTCCCAACACCCAGAACCAGTTATTGTTCTGCAATTACTTGCAGATATATTCTTCTATTTCAATGGAGTGGTAGTAGTTGTCGGACAACGCGCTAAGATGACGATACGTGTTTTGATAGTTAAAGCATGGATGGACCTTGTCAAACACAGAAAACTATATGATTTGGAAACTTTACTACCTGCAGAAGATGTAAATACGATCAAACAGTTTGGATTCTTATGGCGTTTCCTTGCAATAATATTTACATTAGTTGTTTTCGTTTACACGTTTTACATACATAAATTTTCTTTAAACTGGGATATTATAGAATGTGCCAGTATCGCCATATGCACATTCGTCCATGTATTGGTTGTTCTTCAGTTAACAGCCGAAGGATACATGGTGGAAGCAATTATCAAAACTTGGCAAAATAAAGTAGCAGCGCTTCTGACAAAACGGTTGGAGACTGCATTCGTGAAGGAAAGTCTTCAAAAGATGCACCGAGGATACAGTGCTATCGTTTTAAATTCAAATCGTATACGCATAGTATTGAACCCTACAATGGTCTTTTGGGTTATCGTACTTGTTATAGTTTTGGTTATAAACAATTATCTTCTTCTAAAGTTTTCTACCAGTGATCCTGACTACAACCTAATGCTACAGTTACGAACTTTTGGTATTATAGCCGTTGTATTGCATTTTGCTAATGTTCAGCAAAGAATTGAAGATTTGGTAAGCAATCAAATACAAGTTGTTATATTATTGCTATGCTCTGATAATATGTTTTTGTGAATATTTGCTTTCAAAAAGTATGAAAGGAATATGTGTTCTATTTTGAACCAATTTGTATGTATACATTATCAAATTAAAGGAAGCTAACTCCTTTTATATCTTCTGCTATAGGATCTAAACTTAAAATAATTAAAATAATTAAAATTAAAATAATACTGCAGATATCTACGAGCATAAAACGATATCTTTGAAAATATTCTAAAACAAAATCACTCAATAATTTTCTACACAGATGTTTCCAGCTTGGCGGTCCTTAATCACTAAGCATCTAAAAATATGAAAAAGGGAAGAAACGTTACCACGTGTTTGGAAGATGAAACATGAAGTATCCTTGCAGTACTGTAAATTATGGACTATTTATTGACAAGTACATACAGTTTCAAGGCAATCCATGTTTAAATTACATCGAACCTAATATATCTTAGAACTGCAGGCAACAATATGCCAATTGTTTCAACAAAGGTTTGTTTCGAAAAATTTATTAAAAATAACCCGATTAATACTAGCAAGATAGACACACACCTATAAAAAATGTAGAGCACCGTAAGCGAAAATCCTAGGACTTAAATAAAAGTACCAGCAGAGACCTTACTGAACAAGGGTAGCAACTTACCTTATACCGACTAGAATATCCACAAGCACGATGATAGAGATACAGAACTCCAATTTGATAGACAGCACGCTATTATGTTTTCCATATTGGAAATAGATGGAGCCTTCAGCTTTCTGAATCGAAATATGATATTCAGCTTTAAGACAAATATCCGAAAATAGATTTTTCTTGTATGCTTGTTTAATAACTGGCAAGTGGTGGTTAAGTTGGCTGCAGCCTGGGTTTTTACGTAGCACGGTGGAACCCCAATTTACCAAGACCTTTAGATGATACTCGATCCTCCAATCTCTCAGGCTTACTTAGGTCCGACGAAGAAGTTATATAACGCGACTATACACCATCTGATGAGCCCCAGGACGACTCCTCGCGGTACCCACTGCATCTCTACTGTAGGTAAAATCGAACGTAAAAACGGAAGTTTTGTTCTCAGCTGATTATGTACCACGAACGTTGACTAAACTGGATGAATTCAAACCCGGGGAGGTTTGGTATCATTCAAATGTACAGCCGCTTATGCATAGAAGGGCAACTATACCGTTTCGCGGTATCCACGGGATGTCTTCATTAGCTAGAATCGATCGGAGTACCGTGCCTAGCTGCCTAAGTGCACAAAGTTAGATCTTCAAAAGCGGATGTGTGACATATGTATGAAACGAATAGACCTCTCATACGCAGCACGACAGCTTACCTCCTCGCGGTACCAACTAAATTTCTACTGTAGATAAAGTCGAACAAAGCGCTGTCGCTGGCTGGCCAAGTGCCACAAACGGAAATCTTGAAAGAGGGTGAATGTGAACTCCCGGAATTTTGGAATACGTATGGCGCGAATGTACAGCCTCCTATTGGCTGCAAGACAAATCCACTTTGTGCTGTCTACTGAATCTCCCTTAGGTGCAGTCAATTAAAACCCTATGCCTAGCTAGCCAAGCGCCACAAACTTGAACCTCCAAAAGCGAGTTATTTCTAACCTACTGTCTTGGGCATATGTATGACGCGACTATACTGCCCTTCATGCGCACAATTTTCTCACCGTATCTACTGCATCTCTATTTAAGATTAATGTCGAACGCAGCTCCAGTTGTGGGTAACCAAGTGCCACAAAGTGGAATCTCGAAAGCGAAAGGTATGACATATGTATGACACAATGTACAGACTCTCGTGCACATCAGGGCAGCTCTACCTTCTCCCAGTACTAACTGCATTCCTACTTTAGGTAAAGTCGAACAAACTCTGTTTTTGGCTGACCAAGAGCCACAAACTGACATTTCGAAAGAGGGTGCATTGAAACTCGCAGAACGTTGGCGAATGTATTACACGAATGTAGAGTCTCTCATAGACTGCATGACAACTCCACACTCTCGCGGTACCAGCTGGATGTCTTTTTTAGGTAGTGTCGATCGAAGCTCTATACCTAACTGGCAAAGTACAAACTTGCACTTTTAAGAGAGGTTAATTCGAATACGCGGAGCTTTGGCCTATGTATGACAATAATTCATACCACAGCAGAACATGTTCACCTCTTAACACTAGCTACTACATCTCTACTTTGGGTAGAGCTGTGCCCCTAGCTGGATTAGTGCTACAAACATGGATTTCCAAAAGCGGGTAAATTTGAACCAGCGGGATGCTGACATTGCATGACGCGTGTGTACAGTTTCTTGTACACAGCACAATAACTCTACCCCCTGGCGGTAACAACTGGATCTCTACTTTATATAGAGTTGTCAGGAGCTCTAATTCTGGCTGCTCAAGTGATACAACTGGGTCTCCGAAAGGGGGTGAGGATAAACGCGCGAAAATTTGGCATATGAATGAGAAAGCTCTATCTCTTAGTGGTACCCACTGGATCTGTAATTTAGGTATAGTCGCGCAGAACTGTGTTTCTACTTGTCGAAGTGCCGCAAACTTGGATCTCCAAACGCGAATAAATTCGAATCCGCGGGATGTTGGCATTGCATGACGCGGATGTCCAGCTTCTCATACAGAGTAAAATAACTCTACCTGCTGGCGGTAACCACTGGATTGCAACTTTATGTAGAGTGGAAGGGAGCTCTAATCCAGGCTAATCAAGTGACACAACCTGGGTCGTCGAAAGCGGGTAACTTGAAACCCGCGGAGCTTTGGCAAATGAATGGTTTAACTCCGGCGGTACCCACTGGATCTGTAATTTAGGTATAGTCGAGCAGAACTGTGTCTCTATTTGTCGAAGTGCCGCAAACCTGAATCACCAAACGCGGATGATTTCTGACCCGCGGGATGTTGACAGTGCATGACGCGGATGTACAGCTTCTCATACAGAGCAGAATAACTCCACCACCTGGCAGTAACCACTGGATCGGAGCTTTATATAGAGTGGAAGGGAGCTCTAATCCTGGCTAATCAAGTGACACAACCTGGGTCTTCGAGAGCGAGTGAGTTCAAACGCGCGGAACTTTGGCATATGAATGGGATAACTCCATCTATTAGCGGTAACCACTGGATCTGTAATTTAGGTATAGTCGGGCAGAACTGTGTCTCTACTTGTCGAAGTGCCGCAAACTTGGATCTCCAAACGCGGATGATTTCTGACCCGCGGGATGTTGACGTCGCATGACGCGGATTACAGCTTCTCATACAGAGCAAAATAACTCTACCTGCTGGCGGTAACCACTGGATCGGAACTTTATATAGAGTGGAAACGAGCTCTAATACTGACTAATCAAGTGACACAACTGGGTCTCCGAAAGCGGGTGAGTACAAACGCGCGGAACTTTGGCATAAGAATGGGATAACTCCATCTCTTAGCAGTACCCACTAGATCTGTAATTTACGTAAAGTCAGGCTTAGCTAGGTGTCAGAAGGAAGGAAAGTACCCTTTCCTGGTGATTTAACTGGAACAGCTCCACTGGGAAAGCTCTAGTTCGTAACCTGCCGCGAGCCGGTCTCGGTGGTCTAGTGGTTAGCGCGTTTGCCTTTAGATCCGAGGGACGCGGGATCGAACCTGGCCAAGGTCGGCGAGATTTTTCTAGCGGGGAAAAATCTGAAAATGCGCTTTCCGCGGTTAAGAAGTAAAGCCGTAGGTCCCGTGCCACTGCGATGTGTGACACGTTAAAAATCACTACTGGAGTTGGAATTACCCCAGATAGGCAAAATTCTTAGTTAGGGCGTACAATGGGCAAAATGTGGCCTAAGTGCATAGAGATGCTTGGAAAACTGCGTCCTAGATCTCGCTCTTTCAAAGCAAGCAAGCAGGCAGGACTCTGTATCTACCTGCCCAAGTGCCGCAAACTTGGATCTCCAAAAGCGGATAAATTCAAACCCTTGAGATATTGCATGTCGCGGATGTACAGCCTCACATATAGAGCAAAATAACTCTATCATCTGGTGGTAACCACTGGATCTCAACTTTAGGTACAATGGAACGGAGCTGCAATCCTGGCTAGTCAAGTAACACAAACTGAGTTTTCTAAAGCGGGTAAGTTCAAACCCGCGGAGCATTGGCAAGTGAATGGGACAACTCCACCTCTTGGTGGTACCAGCTGGGTCACTATTTTAGGTAAAGTCGAATTGAGCGCTGTTTCTACCTGCGCAAGTGCCACTAACTGGAACCTCGAAAGCAGGTGAATTCAAACCCTTGGCGGGTTTTTCTGTCGCTCGCGTTGGGTCTGACGGGAGAGGTGAGGACCAGTCTGCTACGCAAGAGGTGCATAACAGTATCTCGGGGTTAAACTGCGCAGTCGCCCTAAGGTTCTGTAAAGCAAAGGCCCTATAGCAGCATTTGCATGTATATCTGGAATGTATCCACCTGGTATATGAAGGGCATCATCCAAGAGTTTATTCCGATACTTCGGGATCGAGTATAAGCAAAGTTGTATCAATTACCTTACTGTATGCTGTAACCATCAACGTAATGACCTAAATAAAAAAGAAACCAAGAAAACTGATAAAATTGGTTGCACGTATTTTAATTCCGCAACACCGTTGTGGTCATGCATATTTACTGTGGTGTCTTTGTTCATTTTTCTGAATGCTTAATTTTGAAAAAGCCTCTGAGAAAGTGTTCTATTTTTTTATTTTTTAAGGTTAGGAGAAGTACCTGAAACCAATCTAGAATAATACATTAGAAATTAGCAACAAATGGAGCGGCCAAAAATGTAACATACAACAAGTCTAGCAAAATTAAATATTGTTCCTAGATTATCAGAAAAAAATTATTTTGTTAGAAACTTCAACTAATTTAAAAATGATAAACTGTAGGTGCGAGTAGTGGAATAGGGATTACCTCCCTTAACCGAAAATAAGTGGAAATACGGTACTAATACATTAATGTAGAGCGAATCAGGAATAGTTAAAATTATCGACGAACCACAGCAATTATTATGAAAATGAGTATATTTTTTGAAGAATAATTTATTTTCATTAAACTAATGGAAAGTAGTTGACACAGCAATTAACCAACAATCTTAGGAATACAAATAAATAATATACTTTCATAGTTGGGAAATATCAAACGTCATGTTGAGAGCGAACCTGTGAGATCGGAGTTTGTTATTATAGAAAATACCAAACTGCTGACATTATCTCTATTTTTAACAAATATCAGTTGCTCTATTTATATAAGCAAATAGATAATGTAATGATCCATTAGGAATTATAGCAATAAGTGCGTAAATAATGAACTTAACTGCTATCATTTGACCAACTATTTTCAAACACAGCAATGTCAGTTTATTTTTACATACGGATCCAAAACAAATATCAGAGTTAAACCAATCTCATCTATATCTGGTATTCATAAAGTTAACAGAAAATCCTGCAATAATGTATGGGAATTTAAAAGAAAAATTAAATAACCAAGAAAGAGAGGACTGCATTGTGTGCGCCCTGTATCCCCTGTTAGTATTGGATAATATTACAGGAATATCATCGTTAGATTTTTCTTGCCAGCATTTAAACAAATCTACACCGAAACCACATTTTAAATTTGCTGCATATCATCTGATAGTGCAAATATCTATTCTAATCCTGCTAATTATATCTTGCATAATGTACATTAATATTATGGCGCAGAACTTCGACAACAGAATGATGTTCCTGGAATTACTATCAGAAGGATGTTTTAGTGTGGCTGGTATAGTAATTGTATCAACGCATATTTTTAAAACGAAATTGCGAATTTTGGTATTAAATGGCTATACGGCCGTGGTTGATATCTGTGGAAAACACTGTGGAGCTGCAATTCTAAGCAATGAATTGGTACTAGCCGTTCGACGACGCAGTTTTATATATTGCATTCCAATAGCTGTCACAATGGCTATAGCTATATATTACGTGCGTTACGTTGATCATTTTGTCCTACAATGGGGAGTAATAAGGGGCATAATTAACATTATTTGCACTTTTTTGCACGCAGCGTTAGCAGGGCAGCTATTAATCGAAATAATTCTAATAGCGGATATAATAAAATCCTGGCAAAATAAGACTATTACATTACTGAAGGAACGTTTAACGGAGAATGGCATGTCCAGTTATTTCGCTACATCCTTGAGTACCATGTCACGTAATTATAGTGCAGTGATTCACAATATTCACTATGCAAGCATGTACATGAATCCAGGAACTGTGATATGGTTGATAATGCTACTAATAATTTTGGTTATTAATATTTATATTTTGGTAGTAATGTGGCTAGCAAACACATACAATAATTCCGCCATGCTACTGGAAATGAGAACGCATGGATTTATAGCTGTGGTATTACATTTCACAATTTACATTCAAAGAGTTACTGACGCAGTAAGTATTACAATTACATAAGACTCTTCTTGGTGTTTTGTTGAACTAAAATTAATTACCAAAAAATTATTTATTTCCTTACTTACTTAATCAAACCATCTTTTACCGCCGAAACAGTGTTAAAGTGCATTTTCACTCCGGGTTTCCGCTATACACCAGAAGGTAATATGACTGGCGGACTTTCAACCGTTACACTCCCACAGTTGAGGCCGAAACCCTTTCTTCTTATCGCATTCCTCCTTTCCATATACACTAATGGGTATTTCCAACCCCATTAACGACTGTGATGGTGTTATGATATGATATCCAGGATTTACTGTTTAATGTACTCGTCCGATAGTACGAGGCGCCGTGTTGAACGCATCCTTGGTACTCCATTTGTCGGCGATTGAAATGGCGTTTCGCGCTGCGCCAACCACGACTGTATATGATTTTGTATGAATCGAACAAAAAGAATAATCGGCCATAACATAAGAACGTCACGCCAAAATTATTTTGCATTTGTGAATATTAACCTATGTACGTCGCAGTAGCGAGGAACACCATCATGCTCGTATCAAAGCATCCCTCCAGAATTAAATTGTTTCCTATCAGCTAAATCAGGTACTCCAAACCAATACCCCTTTAATAAATAATGATCTATCAGCTAGTTATCTGTTTGCTTCAGTAATTTATATCTATAACTAATAAGGTTTTGTATGTTATTCTTTTTGAAATTCTTTGTAGTTTTGGTAGTGTCTAAAAAACAGCAGGCGCAGTGTCTAAAGTTAAAATAAATAAATAATACGGAATAGGCAAATAAAGGTAGTACCGCCAGTACCAGTACATTCATAGATAGCAAGTTTAAATTATTATTTTTCCCAAGTAACTCTTCCTTTAAAATAAGTATGTACTTGATTAGTACATTGTTTTGAATAATAATTTCACCACTAGTATATAAAAATTATTGTTGTTGATTGTACTTTGGATTGAACAGTTATTGCCTTGGTGAAGAACTTATCTGCAGAGGTATTCCTTAGCGAAGTTTCTTTAGTTAGCTCAATCTCTTACTGAAGATGGCAGCTTAGTTGCTGAAATACGTATTTAGGCGTTTTAAATATCGTGGTGATAATGGCTTTTTCCAAAGTGTATATACCTAAACCACCAATCCTGCTAACATATAATTTGACACTAGAATTTATTTAACTTAAAGCATTATTCAAAACCAAAATGGTCAAGGTAAACTTCTTTTTTGAATGTTTAACCGACTTGGTATTTCTTGTGCTTATCTACATCCCAACGGTAAGCTTTTAATTTATATAACCCCGTATAATAACTGAACGTATCTGTATCTTAAATATAATGAAGTAATTAATTTAATGACAATGACATATTATATATATATATCGCACTAGATGTATGTAGCCTATACATATATTTCTTCTTCTAGTTCATTTTTGTAGTAGTATCTGCTTAGCGGCAAACACGACTATCGACATAAGCCGTTTTTAGGAATTTCCATTTGACTTTTATATACATACATATATACAAGGTTTAATGAATTGCAGGGAAAAACTTCTAGGGCTTGAAGTAAACATGAAAACAAACATTTTCTGTTAATAAATGTATGGTCAGAAGTGTTTCCATTCAGGGCTAGAGCTTCTCAAAGATTCTTTAAGAAGCCTAAATGTAGGCAACTCAATTTACTACCTACTATTAATTTCCTTAACGACGAAAATTAATACAGGGTAAATAAATTTATGCGGAAATTAATACAGGATAAATAAATTTACCCTGTATTAATTTCCGTCGTTATGGAAACAAATAGTAGGTAGTAGATTGTGCTGCCTACATGTAGGGGCTTCTTAAAAAATCTTTGAGAAGTTTTATCCCTGAAAGGAAACACTTGCCCATGCATTTGTTTAAAAAAAATGTTTGTTTTCATGTATACTGTAAGCCCTAGAAGTTTGTCCCTGCAATTCATTAACACCGTGTATGTATATAGGATATAATTTACAATAAACGTATTGCTTCGAATTTAAATTCCATCAAAAATATGAGGATAATGTATGCTAGAAATATACATATTTGACTATATATACAGGGCGCTTTACCATCTACATATAATTCAACAATAGTTACAGGAATTTGACTATGTTTTCTAGATGTTATCGAACAGTTCCTATAAGTTAACAGCAAACCGTGGTTTTTATATTATTGTACAGAAAACGGAATTTTAGAGACAGAAACAAAAAATAAGTATAAACATGAAGAATTATCGTCATCTGAATGTAACGATTGTCGAAGTTGTTTCATAAAATGTTATCAGATAGATGTAACTACAGTAGCGAGTCATTTCCAGACACAAGCTCTTTCTTCTAATGAACTTCCAAAAGTTGTCGGTTTAACGCAACGTATATATCTGCTTTTTGAGCCCATTCTTCTCCAAAGTGTTTCCTTATTGGAGGTTGCTAATCATCACAGCTATTCATACAGTATTCACGGCTGCTCTAAATATCACTGAGGTTTTCTGAGGTCCAGTAACCCGGGGATCCTTCTTCGTCAGTCGCTCCCTTTTCTTCGTGATTTTCCTTGAACTATGAGTTGTAACATATTGTATTTTGGACTTATTTTACAGTGCCCTTCAATATCTGTCATCCCATACATTAATATCGATAAAGTATCACAATCACAATCAGCCTATATCTCTCCACTGGTGTTTGATGTTTATCAGTATTATTGTTTTAGTTTCGCTAATTTTTAAACCTACTAACCTTGATTGCGTGTTTATTTCGTTTAACATTTCTTGTAACTCTTCATTATTTTTACTTATCGATACAATGTCATCGACAAATTTCAAGTGATTCAAGTGTTCACCGTTTATGTTAATTCCTTTTCTGCCCCATTCCAGTTTCTTAAAGATGTCCCCCATTGCCGTTATGAAGAGCTTTGGAAAGATAGTGTCTCCTTGCCTTATTCTTTTCAATTTATATAGCATTTAACCATTCTCGGCTCAATTTCAAATTAAAGCTTTTGTTAATAATTTTTAAAAATGCTCCTCTAGTGATTTCAACATATTTTAATCGTTTTTAATGCTCCGGTAGAATCAAGCCAACTTTCTAAATACTATAATCTGGCTGTTCTGCTGCTTCATTGTTTACTGTTAGGTAGCCTTAAATTATGTTTTTTAGTACCTAAAGCATAACGTCAAATTCGAACAACACAAATTCCAGAGAAGGTTTTTAAGATTATTGTAACAAGGTTGCATACAGAATTGCTTGTGGTAGGTTGCAGACAAGATTTTTGTAAACTTTCAGTATACCTAGTTTATATAATAAGAATATCACACATGTCAGCGTTTTTTTTTTTTGAGTATGATTGCAAACGTGTCTTCTCTTACTGGGTCTAAGGCTGTTGAAGGTCAACAAAACAACCACATAGATCTACATTTATATCGAGGCATTGTACGAAAAGCGGTTCGAAGTAACCACTCTCTCGGAATTATTCCAGTTTTACAGATAGTGTCGAATAGATTTACTAGCACACCTATTTGGTTTTCATATATTAGTTTTAATAAATCAGATGGTGCCGGTTTAGTGGTTATCGCATTTGCTTATGGATTCAGGGGAAACGGGTTCGAATCTGGAAGAGGTCGATGTAAAATTTCTGGCGAAAAAAAATCTTAAAGTAGCCTTCTGTCGGATAAAAAGTAAAGCCGTACGTCTCGTGCGATACGTTAAAAATCACTAGCTAGGCAAAATTCATATTTAGGGTGTAAAATAAACCAAGAGCTTCAGTTCATAGAGATGCTTGGAAATCCGCATCTTAGATCTCGCCAAAAATAAACAAACAACAAACAAATCTGATGCTATTTTATCTGGGCCGACCGATTTCCTACACTTAGTATTTATAATTTCTACTTGCATACTTTCTGGGCCAAGAACTTTGTTTTAATTGTAGCTGGGTTTCTGTGTTCTTTCATTTTCGAATAATTCTTTGATGTATTGTTTCCAGGTTCTTGATTATTTCTCAAGTTCTACAATAACTTTCGCTTTTGTTTTTATGTACATCCGTCTGCTTCTTCCTTCCCATCTCTGTTATTTTGATTTTCATGTGGACGTGAAATAATGATCATATTTTTTTCTTGTCTTCCTCTTCTTCCTTCTTCCTATTTATGTTATGATGAGTCCTCTCTTTTCCAACTATTATATTGTCTCTATGCGTGGTGTTAGGATGACGATGTCCATGAATCGTCCCATCTCTTTGGGGTCTTTCTATGGGTCTGCTCGTGCCTGGCATTTCTTTGAGGGCATTTTTCGCGTATCGGTTTTCATCCATTCTTTATACGTGGGCTTTCCACTGTCGTCTTATATACCCATCTCACTAAATCTGTCACTTCACATCTTTGTCTGATTTGACAACTTCTGCGTTTATCCTACAAAGTCACTCCTGTTATCGTCCGTAGTGTCTCTATTTCTACGGTTCTTTATAGACCTTCATTTTAGCTGTATCTGCCCTGGTTTCTGCGGCGTAGGTTAGTATTGAATGCACTGATATGTTGTATGTGCGAACTTTGCTCTCGAATAACATCAGCTTGTACCCTCATATGATGTCCCGTAGAGCACCTGACCATCGACCCACGCACGTCTTAATAACTATTGCAACAAAGGAGGGCATTGCAGTCTTGTCACATTCAATGGCCTTTTTATAACTTGCCTTGGTATGAATATTGCATCCACTGTTGAGCTCTTTGGCCTGAAGCTTTATTGTCCCTCGTATGCGGTTGTTTTGAGAGGACCTGCGCGATTATCTATGAGAGCGCCTTTGATACGGTACTGAGCAGGCATGTGCTACGATAATTTTTCGGGTACTTTTTTTATGCCGTTGTTATGAAGGGCAACGGTGATGTTGGATTTCCATGGGAATGGTCCCAGAGGCTATGATTATATTGTATAAAGTTGTTATCTCTCCAAGTAACTAGTTTTCGTCGTTTTTAACTATCTCGTTACTGATATTATCTATACCAGGAGATTTTCTCTTTTTTAGCTTTGTATTGTCGATTTTTATCTTGTACGATTATTTTAAATCTATCCATATAATGTTGGATCACATCATTTTCCTTCCGTCATCCACTTTGTATAATTCTCTGAAGTGACTAGTACACTTTTCGGGTGCTACCGTGATTATTACATATTCGGCAACTGGCTTTTTCCTAGATAGTAGATTCAATATTATTTTTGGCCTCCATATAGGGTACGTTGCATATCTATTGAGAACTTCTCGCAGTATTTTGGCTTGATTTCCGTTATTCTCGCATTAACTTCATTTCTAACTACAACGTACTGCTGATACTCGTACATGCTCCACCATTTCGGTGCTTCGGTATTTGCTTTCTGCAAGAAGCTTAACTTCGTCAGTAAACCATGATTTCTTGTTGTTCTTGGGATTTACATTAACTTTCCTCTTAATGATTGCTTCCTCTGCTGCCTCCAGTATATTGGTTTATAATTTATGCCAAGCTCATCCTGGGAAGTTATTGGATTTTTCGAGATTTTGTTTGCTAAGCGTGATTCATAGAGTCCTCTACTACTTTCGTATTGCATTGACCCGGTGTTCTATTTTTCTCTAAATACTGGTGTATGCTTTCAATTTGATTTTCTGATCTTCAATTGCTAACCATCCTATATCCATGTTTTTTATTATCTATATATTAGATTTAATTAGCCTATTCACAGTTCCGAATGAGCCAGTAAATAAATGCTAATGAATGTAGTAAACTACACTTATAATACCTGGAAACGTATTTGGTATTGAAAATTGTGCTGACCTAAACCATTTTTCAGCAAACATGATAGAACAAAAAGTTTCATTTAAATCATCCTTTCAGACTATACTACTGTTACGGGCCAAACGAGCTTTTTCGTCGACCCGCAACAGGATAGGTAGAAAAAGGCCTACAGCTTAGCTCAGAGGAGGTACGGGAGGTAATCTTCCGAATTGTGTACAGGGTATGTCGAAAATTAACGGGCGCCACCTTCCAAATCACAGTTAATTGCGGGTTCTCGTGGAAGACCGAGAAGCCAGCAGCTTACGGGGATCGACTCACCTTTATTGTGCCTCCTGTTTATAAAGCTTACAAAGTTCATGCACACACAATACAAAATATACAACAATAGAAGATGTAATAAATTTCAAACACATATAATTATTCTTTTGAGAATAAATGACGATACAAAGAAAAATGACAGCAAATGGTGATATTATAGTTCAATACTACAAACGGTTAATTGAACGTTCAAAAGGAGGAACTCGCAGTCCCCTGGCTTACGGCATTTAAAATCTTTAAACAAATCTAAGTGGCCAGTGGCGTCTAAGTTTACAAGAATAATACAATATATAATTATTTTCTACAATAAACAGTAAAAAACATTACAAACGACGACTGGAGGTCGCCTTTTGTCATAAAAAAAAGGGACACTCCCTTGAATTTTGCAAGTTAACGCGTAAAAGGTTTTTTCACAACACAAAAGCCAGTTCTTTCACTTTGGGTTTCGGTGATTGGGGTAGAGAGAGGCAGGCACAATTCTGGGGCGTTTTCAAGATACAGGAAAAATATGCAGGCACAGTCTGGGGTCTTCTCAGATCCGGGCAAAAAGGTAGACGTTCTTCGGGAAAATTTCGAGACGAAATATTTGCTGCACAACCCTCGTAGTTTGTCGCAGCAACGGCACATGTACAGGAACAAGGAATGGGCTCGATAATAATCCGCCAAAGGCGATCGGAAAATTCGCAATTAGTTGCCGTTCCAGGGATAAAGTTCCAGCGTGTTTCTTTAAATCCGACACTTGTCGATACTTCTGTTCACCGCACGGTGAAACAGCGAAACGAAAATACACGCGATGGATACCCATCGAAATTCTGCCCCTGCAGTACTTGATTAACGGCGCTTATCGCAGCACCGGACCGAACTAAGATATTAAGTCGACTCCCGAGGAAATGCAACGCGAACTTGAATTGCCCAAAAAGATTACACTGCATTGCGAAATATGGTGACATAATTCTGGAACGATTTGACACGTAAATTCGCAGAAAGCGCCCAGGGTCAGGCGAAGACAAAACATAAATCGGCAATTTCAGCCTAGAAAGGGAACCTTTCAAAGGCTTCGCGAAAGTGGCCTCCAATAACTCAATCTTTAATGAAAATAATATAGCGATTCACATCAGAATGCAATTAAAATAGAATTTTGATTCCTATGAAGCGGCATTTAAAATACGAGTTTAACTCAGATGAAGTGGCACAATGAAATGAACATAATACTATGTTTATTTTAAAATCGATTATGTCTCCACCGTTCACAAATATTTAAAACCATTAGCTGCAGTAGATAGTAAGTACGTTCTATTCTACAGCTTGTTTACGTGTTGTAAGTATGTTAACAGATTACCAAGAATTTGCGCCGATCATGAATAACCAACACATTATATTATATATTTTTGAACGCGAATACGTCAGTACAGGTCACGAACAAAAACAGCTCAATGATAGTCAAAGCAATGGTTATCAGAAAAAAAATACGTGAAAATTGCGTTTCGTGTGCACTTGAACCATTATTATGGTTTTCCTCATTAGTGGCGTTTCCTTGCCTAATCCTAAAATGTACACATTATGAAAAGGACGAAATCAAAGTCGTTTATTCGAATATCTCTCGATTTGCATCAATTCTAGTAGCTATAATGTTGGCAGTTTGATGTTCGAGTTGTATCCATTTTACTACGATGCCTCCTAAGGAAAAATGCGACCTGTATGCATTTTTGACGCTAGTTTCAAATTTTCTGTTTTGTTTACGCTCATTTATCTCTATAACACTCGCTTTCTCGCATGTAGAGCATGCCAAAGCGATATATTTGCGATTCGATGAAATTTTTAAAAATTATAAATGGTTCGCGTCTCGCGTTCTTCTAGATAAAGCTGTCATCCAAAGTCTGCGTTTGCGTTCCTTTTTGTATTGCAGTATAGTTACGTTTTCGTTAGCTGCATATTTTATTTACACATTAATAAAACAAAGTACAACGGGTTGGATCGTTATTAAAAAATTTGCAACGCTTTTGGGATTGTATGTAGACTCGATGGTAGTAATGATTTACTTAGGAACAACGGACGTAAACACAGCTATAGTACATCGGTATCAAGACAACCTCAAAATTGAACTACAAAAAAAGATTAAAGCTGTAAAGATTAAAAGAGGTCTAAACAGTTTTAGCACGCGGAAGTACAGTAACCGCAAAAGTCCGTTGGAGGAATCAGTAATTTTAGTGAGAAGAACGCATGCTGCTGTAATTTGGAATATCGAATGCTGGGGCTTCTTCTGTAATCCCATAGTGTTCTTCTGGATACTCATCGCCATAGCGATACTCATCTGTAACGTTTTTCTTGTAGTAAAAATTAGATTTACTGATAATCTAATAGTAACTGGTTTTGCCGAATTGGAACTGCAACTATATGTATCAGTTTTGGTGATATTCTATGCCCTATTCAATCTTGAAAATTTTCAGAAAGTGGTAAGTTATGTGTTTATTTTAGCTTGTCCAACGCATTAATAACATAATAATAGCAATAGTATTTACACCTTAGTAGCATTTCTACGTCTACACTACGCAATTATCGCTTCAATATCTTTCTTCTTCCTAATTTAGGTCTTTGACCTGGTGCTTCTATTTTTAATCCTGTAATATCTATACCTAACTATCTCGCCATCTTTTCAGTAGTCTCCCCGGCTCTCGACTCCCTTCTGGTGTTTTGCCTCTTGCAGTCCTTGTTATCCTATTTTCTTCCATTCGTGACACATCTCCATTCCACATTATCCTCCTTTGTCTCGTCCACCCTACTATGTCCAGCCTTAATGAAAATAGTATATTTAGCGATATCATTAGCAGAATATAAATAATATAAGGGCTGCTAATACCAATTAAAGGTTAAACAAAGTTACACTACCTTTAATGCTTTTATCACTGGTCACGTACATGTACGCTTTGACACTAGTGCTTATCATGACCGGGTGGATTTTGTAAAGTGTATTTCTTATATTCGTCGTTTCACAGCCGGTTGACGAACATGTACGACAACCGTACATCACGTATCCAGTACTCTGACGTATTAGTACGTCCCAGCGCTATCAGTTTCAGCCTAGTAACGAACGTGAACGAGCAGTCTAAACATGAGCAAGTGGGAGATCGTCTGTATTATTGGAGAAATGCGCAGTACCATATGCTAGCACAATTCTTTCCAGTACAGTGCAGACAATGCATTTCACACTACGTACTGAAAGAGTTAACTATACCAACAATATGAATCATATCTAATGTGTAGTTCCCACTTAAACGAATTTTAGTGTATTAAATGTACTTGTATTATATTTACTCTTTGATTAAGTCTTCCTTCAGCACCGGGTTGAGTTTTAAAACTCTAAACCATATAAATGATTCTTTGTTGCTTTCAACATTGGTCAACAAGATTGTACCTTCCTCTTTCTCTTTTTCTTCACCCTAAGCCTCCTCTACCTTGTGGTATAAAGCGTGGTGTGTTAGCTCCTTTATGCAATTATTTTCCATATTCTTTTTCATCTTTTCCTGCCTGCCGTGGTCGTCCTGAAATTGTTTCATTCCGCTCTTCTAAGTTCGCAGTCTTTTTTAATTCACCCTACCAGGTCTTTTCTATTTCCTTGTTCTTACTGCCCTTGTCTCGTAGATTCTTTCATCTACCATCCTCTTTGTATTTCCCAATCATATCAGTTACGTGCCTTGTATTTTAGATATTATCGGTTGGGTTTGTAGTGTTTCTCTATAGACTTAACTTTGGCTTCCATCTCTTTGTATTGCTCTAGATTTTCTTTAAGAATTTCATTTCCATTCCACTTTATCCTCTTCTTTATCCAATGTTGTCCATGATTTACTGGCGTATGTGAAAATTGCTACACTGATTTTCTTTCCGCTGTCTACTTTTGTTGGGGCTGCCTGGTGCAAAGATTCCTTGGTTAATTTGTACTTCTAAATTCTTAATATCTTACGCGTTCTAACTTCTTCCAGCATCTCTATTTTGTGGGTTTTTGTCTCGAAGCTGACTGTCATCGTTTTTGTTCTCCCGTAGTTCATTTTAATGTTTACCTTCCTCAGTCTTTCTCGTATATCTTTATGTAGTGCTATACATTCTATTGCTTCTAATATTACGGTATCATCTGCGAGTTGTAGCTCTGTTCCTTGTATCCAGTTCTGTATTAGTTACGGTTTTATTTCCTGTTTACAAAATTGCATTATGTCCTCTAGGACTGCTGTCAACAGGAAGTGGTTTAGTATACTCATCCGCTTCTTATGTTTAATTACAATATTTTTTGCACCAATTTTAAATTTTTTTATCGAACAAAATAGCATTTATTATTAAATAAATTTATATTTCACTAAACTTTAACGTTCTTCTTTGATATCTTGTTTCCACGTTCATCTAGACGGGAATCTCGTTCCGTAGTATCAAATTTACTAAAATTCAAGGACTTCATGGTAAATTCTAAAACATAAACCGTAAAATTCGTAGACCATTCCAGTAGCTCTTTTTTAATCAATCCGTATGGTAGTACAGTGCCCCACTATATGGGTTTACATTTGTTCTACAGTAACTGCAAATTTTCTAGATGTTGATGCGAAATTCTAACTAACACCTTTAAGCTCTAAAGCTTTACTACCTTCAACCGATTTTTACTATTTAGGTTTCCATCCACATTGGAGCGTGTCTTCGTGAGTAAGTCCACCATGAAGGTATCTCTCAAATATATTAAGTAGAATTATGCAACTCCTTCTTTTCTGAAAGTATGCTAACTTTATCTCGGTTTCTACCATGTTGTTTAGTCTGTTTTGTAGAGTTTGTTAGCCTTGTATGGACCATTTTAAATAGTGTTTAACTGTTTGCTAAAATGTGTAAATGCGATCTAATAGTATCCCTGACTTTTTGAAAACGACGTGATGATTAGTTCATCCTGGTACAACCTTCGCAGATATTCATGTATGCTTACCTTTCGTGAAACTTGAATAACTTCTTCTCGGCATTTACCAGTTCAATTTTCATTACGGTTTTCTACCGCTTATGTCTTAACTGTTACTTTAAACTTTAATAGAACTATTTTGGATGATAGTAAATGTTCATCTGGTTATATATTTACTTTTTATGAGAGCGCTTGGACAAGTTACCAACTATAAAGAGAGTAAAACAATAAGCCAGAAATGTGATATATTGATGGATTGTTAACAATAGATAAAGGTACAAAATGTCCCCACGGTGTGGTTCACTTATAGGAAAAGTACATAATTGTTTCTTCTGTACCAATTTCATCGTTTTCTATTTATTTCTGTTTCAGGGTTAGGAAAAATAATGATCTTTACCATTGTTTAGGTGTCTTAATTTTGAGAATTCGATCTTTATATCATGTGGGTTTGGTAATTTTCTCTCATAACTTGATGTATTTTTCTTCTTCTTCTTGTTATAATCATAGTGTTTCTTCCTGCAAGATATTCAGTATTGTTTTTATTATTCGCATTGTCAGTTGTCGCGCTATCGATTTGTGGTTTATTCATCGGTCTTGTCCTGTGAACTTTTATATCTTGCTATTATTCTTAGTCTTTCGTTATTCATCCTGTATTTGTGTTCCTTGCACAGTTGTTTTCAATTCCTTATTTATCGTTCCTCCACATCATGTGTCCCAAGCATCTGAACATTAGTGCTGCTTTATTGGGTTGTTAACTTACTTTCTACAGAAAATCGTCTCGTAAGAGACAAGGCACTCGAATAAGAAGAAGAAAGTTGCCGTAGTTCATATTTATTTTGGTTTTTAATGTTTTCTAAAGTTCGGGTGTAAAAAAGTAGTTGGTTTTCGTCTCGTTTAACACCAGCTTATGCTAACTTTGTTAAGTGTTATTGTGAATCAGCGTAAATGGAAGCGTCGCAAAGCAAGGGCTTCCTGTATAACGTGCCTGTTTGTTGGGCAAATGCTAGCCATTTGCACTTGTTCGTTTCTAGTATTAAAAGTGTGACATCCAACAACATCATATATTCAGTCTTTGCTAAGTTTAGCATTAAAGTCTCCTCACGTGATGTTGAAGCTATTTTGTTATTATTATTATAATCAAAATCCCTGTTACCGATTGGTTTAGGGTGTTACAATATTAACATAACTTAGCTAACTACTTTGTCAGAATGTTTGCTATAATCTAAATAAGTTGAATTCTTACCTTACACTGCTTGAGTTTTACAGGTAATCACTTGTGTGCTGTCAATCTAACTCTGTTGGTTTTCCTCACTCGCGTTATACACTGTACACAAATTTTCGCCAGTCTTTTCTCATTTGGGCTATCGCTTTTGCTTCCTGCCATGTTTTGCCCCTTACCCCCAATATCTTCCCTATCATCTTGTCCCACGTCTCCTGCGGCCTTCCTCTCCTTCTTCTCCCTGTGGTCTTGGCCTCCCATATTTGTTTCACCATCTTTTTCCTTCCATTCTCTGCATGTATCCCCACCAGCTGAGTTGCCGGTTTTCTATAAAATCTGTCGTTGGGGTTACTTCGAGCTCGTCTCTGATTTGTACACTCCTTAACATTTCTGAGTGTTAGACCTTCGACTCTCCTAAAACATTTCTTTTCTATTGCTTCCACTTTCCTCTTCATCCTTTTCGACATTATCCAGGATTCGAATCCGTATGTCAATATCGGTGTGAATACTGTTTTAAATACGCTCAATTTTGTCTTTCGTGACACTTCCCTCTTGCTCACAAAAGACTTGTTCATCACTTTGAATAGTTTATTTGTTTTTTCCATTTGTTCTGTTTCTGTTATTTCCACTTGCCATTTGCCTTGTTCGTCTATTGTCACTCCCAGATAATTATATTTTTGTACTTACTATGTGACTGCCATCTATTTTTATCTCTGTGTTGTGTCCTTCTTTGCTTATCATCAGTATTTTTGTTTCCTACGTGTATAATTCCATCTTGTTTTCTATCAGTCTCTTATTCCATACGCTTAGATTTCTCTGTAAGTTTTCTTCACTCTCTGCTATAATTATCAATTCGTCTGCGAAGGCGCACACTGATATATTATATTGGTTGCATGTTTCGTTATCCTATAAACATTTTCTTTGATTTCAATTGGCATTTATTTATTATTTCGTCCATAAAGAGATTAAATAGCGTTGGGCTCATCACCCTTCCCTGTCTTAGTCCTTTCCTCGTTGTGAATTTCTTGGAGCTGTTGCATATAACTTTATTTCTAGTATTGTTGTACAAGATTTTGATCACGCTGCATAGCTTTGGATTTATCCCCTTGCTCTTTAAGCTTTCCCATACTTTTTTCTTGGGACTGTGTCAAACGCCTTTTTAACATCTAGGAATGCTAAGAATGTTTTTTTGTTGTTGTATTGTAATCTTGTAGCTCTTATTTCTTTGATGGTAAATATGTGATCTTGCGCCCCTGTCCACTCTGCACCTCTTCATATATCTGCTTTGTTGTGTTTCTCAGTCTGGTTTCTAATATCCGCTCGTATACTTTGAGTGGGGTACTTAACAGTGTTATGCCTCTGTAGTTATGGCACTGTTTGTTGTCACCTTCTTTGTGTATGGGAACTATTTGTTCTATTCCCAGTGTTGCGGTACTTTTCCTCTCTCTGTGCTTTGTTGTATATTTCCAACAGCCATTTCTTTCCTTCTTCAAGCATTTCCTTGACCATTTCCTGTGTGACCTTGTCGTAACTCGTGGCTTTCCGGTTCTTCATCTTTTTTATTTATTTTTAAAATTTCTAAATAGGCATTGTCCTGCTAGAGCGAATTTATTGGTAGAAAAGGTAGGATTTAACTAATATTTAAAAAGAAAATATGTATGTATATATATATATATACAGGTTGAGTGTTTTAAAGTGTTACAAGGGGATATCTCGAAAACGGTTTAAAATTTTTTTGTGAAATTTTGGTGAAGTAATAGGGAGACGGGGGGACATATTCAAACATATTTTTGACATTTACCCCCCCCCCCTATTTTGAAGGGCGGCGGGTGACTTTGGATTTTTAAATAGGATGATGTACTTTTTTTTTATAAAATTCGAATCTACGTAAAAAACTAGGTATGTGTGCGAAAAAAAAATTGATTTGCTCTTTCGGTTACGGAATTATTATTTATTAGGTTATAAAATACAAAAAAAGAATTTCAATTTATTTATATATATATATATAATCTTAACCCCATTTACCTTTCGGCGTAGGGTTCAATTTATTTATCAAGTCTGTTATGCTGGGCGTTGATGTTGATTATTATTTGTTTCCATGGAAACGCGTTATTTTTACTTATGTCAGTTTATTGCTCAATTAAACATGGAAAATAATTTTAATGTGCAAGTTGATATGTTGTTAATTTTGGGGGAGTGCAGAAAAAACTACAGAGAAGCTGCACTAGTGTGGGCAGAGAGGTTTCCTAATAATCCGAAATCTCATATGGCATTTCAAAGGCTGGAAACCAGAAGTCGTACTACTGGCAGTTTGAAATCGAACCCACGAGTTCGGAAGAGAACTAAAACTGACGAAAATAGTGCAGTTGGCGTTTTAGGAGCGGTAGCTGTTGACCCGCATGTAAGTACCAGGCGGCTTGCTAGAGATGCTGGAATAAGTCAAAAATCAGTTGTGAACATATTGCATTTGTACAAATTTCATCCATATCACATTACACTGCACCAAGAGCTATACGGACAAGATTTTGAAAATCGCGTTACATTTTGCAATTGGGTTTCCAGACAAATGCAAGGAAATAACAGGTTCCTAAACAATGTTATTTTTTCTGACGAAGCTACTTTCCATAATTGTGGACAGGTAGGATTTTACGTTATCCCTTATCAGTAGAATTTTAATTTCTTTTTTTTTTCTTGTTTGGTTGTTTTCTTAAAAGTAAATGGACACAATATGCACTACTGGGCGGCGGAAAATCCCCACTGGATAAGAACTCTGGCAAATCAACATCCATGGTCAATTAATGTCTGGTGTGGTATAATCGGGGATAGAGTTATTGGTCCGCATTTCTGTGAAGGGCATTTAAATGGAGAAATGTACACTGATTTTTTAAGAAACCAATTACCCCAATTATTAAACCAAAACATAAACCCTGACATGTGGTTTCAACAGGATGGAGCTCCACCCCATCATGCAATAGAGGCCCGTAATCATTTGAATGGAATATTTGAAAACAGGTGGATTGGTCGAGCTGGTCCGGTCAACTGGCCTGCTAGGTCCCCGGATTTGATCCCCCTTGATTATTTCTTTTGGGGTTTTATAAAGGACAAAGTGATGGCGATTGCACCTACAACTTTCGATGATATGAAAAACAGAATCCGCTTTGCCTGCTCTTTAGTGTCACCTGACATGTTGCAGTGTGTACGGAATTCATTTAGAAAAAGAGTGAGAAAGTGTTTGGAAGTTGAAGGGGGACATTTCGAACAATTTCTCAAGCATGGCAGACGATAAATAAGTAGAAATTTAATTGTTAATATTTTTTGTTTTTATAACCTAATAAATCATAATTCCGTAACCGAAAGAGCAAATCAATTTTTTTTTCGCACACATACTTAGCTTTTACATAGATTCGAATTTTATAAAAAAAAGTACATCATCCCATTTAAAAATCCAAAGTTACCCGCCGCCTCTCAAAATAAGGAGAGGGGGTAAATGTCAAAAATATGTTTAAATATGTCCCCCCGTCTCTCAATTACTTCACCAAAATTTCACAAAAAAATTTTAAACCGCTTTCGAGATATCCCCTTGTAACACTTTAAAAAACTCACCCTGTGTATATATATATATATATATATATATACAAATAAACAGACCTGGTTGATAAGCAACTTAGCCATTGAAATGATCCACAATGGTTCGCATTCTTCTGTGTTAAATGTATGGAACCCCTTTCCACGGACAGCATCTTCTTCAAATATTGACTTCTCGCTTTCAGACATGGTAATTTGCATTTTATAAACTTTTAGCTTACAGGGAAGATAGGCAATAAACAGCCTGATCATTTAATAAAAAATACCTACATGAAATAGATCCCCTCGAAAAAGTTATACCGCCTATTCACTAACTAAATAGTTTGTTAATAGTGAATCATCGTTATATCGTATGAGCTTCCAAAATATATTCCGTGTAACTGTATTGAATTTTATATCAATTAGATTGGTATTTTATTAGATGAAGCTCATTATTTCGTAATATCTAATACCACTTAGAAAATTAAGTTCGATTTGTCTCTCCTTGTCATGAAAATACGGAATTACAAGAATGGTGTTCATATTACATATAACCTAAGCCCATATGCGCGATGTGGAATAAGATATCTTGTGCAATGTTTAAGAATGTAAAAGTTACAGAAAACTGCGTATCATGTGCCTTAGGACCACTATATAAGTTGTCATCTATAGTCGGTTTACCATGCTTTGTGGTAACCTGCTCGCACACAAGATTTGAAAACCACGTAAACGTGATTTATTCAAGAATTCGATTTGGTATATGCTTCTTGGCGATACTGATTCTACTGACTGGTAGCTTCTGTTGCCTGAAATCAATCTCTTTAATGAAAAATGTTAAGGTCATATATCTATTGAGCCTTATAACTCGCTGTCTATTCTATGTAAGATCTCTAGTTTGTGTTATAATAGGCCTAATAAATATTCGACATGCAAGTAGAGTTGTACTGGGTTTAGATCAATTATTACAACATTATACTTACTTAGGCAGACGATTTCTTCTAACAAAAACAGTTATACGTCGGTTACGTTTACAAACTTATTTGTTTGGTAACTTCATAATACTATTTTTAATTGCCTACGGTGTGTATTCTCTGAAAGGTAGGTCCACTATAGACTGGCACTGTATTCAAAAACTTTCAACAATCATCAGCTTCTATGTTGATTCAATGATTATCTTAAACTACGTGCAAACAGTTAAAGTACTGAAAATTATCATACAACAGTATTCAAATAATCTGAAATTTCTTCTGAGCAATGCTATACTAATAAGAAATATAAATCTGTTTGAATCTTCCATGGAAACATATAGTAGCCTATCAGTACCTTATGGAATTGAGAAAACTTCTTTCATGAGGTCAGTAGTTTTAGCCAGAAGGCTACACGCAGCTGTTGTTTGGAACACATATCAGTGGAGCGTATTTTGCAATCCGGAAGCTGTAGTTTGGTTGGTTATTGCAACAACGATGCTGATTTTGAATGCATTTATTATTGTATCTACCGTCTTTGGCAATGCGGCAGACCTACTTGTGCCAGAATTTGTCGAATTGGAATTACAGTTGTGGGTTTCATGCGTGGTGATAACCTACGTACTATATAGCCTTGAGGGTTTGCAATTTGTGGTAAGTGCTACCAATTTCATTATCATGGCTAAAAAAATTTGGCAGTCTTTTTAGCCTACAAGTGTTTTAAACCACTCAAATTACCATATTTTAGATTTAGAAATAAGTTTAATAACTTTAAATATCTAGTACAATTAAAGCAATTTATTGGTGACCTTGAAGCTTCAAATATCTAGTACATGTAAGCAACAATTTATTTGGCGACTTTGAAGCTTCAAATATCTAGTACATTTAAAGCAAGTTACAGGTGACTTTGAAGCTTCTTTTCATTCCCTTCTTATCTCCCCTGATCAGAGATGAAAAAGGCAGATAAAATAAAAGTTGGATGCTGGTAGACTATCGTTGGTGAATAAGAACACATATGGCAAGACACAACGACGAAGAGGGTGTAGTGAAAAAGGCGAGAAAGTAATGGCAAAATGCATGGACTACCAGAAAGACGCAATTAGTAGAAGGACATGATTGATAATAAAGGAAATGAAAATTACATAAACTAGAAGAGGAAACGTCAAAGTAGTTGGAAAGTAGAAGAAAAATGAGAACATATTTAATACATCCTTCTTGTGGGTCCTTGCTTCTGCGTGTGGTCGGGGAGTTGGGGTTTTGCTTCCTTCAGTCGTCTTCGGAAGGGACTTTGCTGGTGGGAGCCTTTTGGTCGCCCTTTGATGGTTGATTGTGCCTTACTGAGTATCTGGAAATTAATTAAAAGGTGGTGAAGTATTGCCTGTAAATGTGAGTGCTCATTGCATTGTAGGGGGGGGGGTGTCTTCTACTAGGTCGAGTTGGTCTTCGGGGACGTCTGGATATAGACACGATAAGAGGGCTGTTGGGAGGGGTACTCGAGTTTCCGGATTCGGTTTCTGTATTTAAGAAAACTTCGGCGGGTCTCTTGGGATATGAGGTTATTGCTGTTAAGGGTGCGGTTGATGTGAGACTTTTCGAATTTTTGGAGGCGGTGACAAAGGGGGTGGTGCCTGTGTATTCGCGAAGTAGGATTCTGGGCTATCGGGGGTCGAATCTGAAGTTGAGAGGCTGGCATGGTTGGGGGTCGGTATTTGATTACTGAGAGAGTACGAGAATCGCAACCTTGAAAACCTTCTTGGATACGACGGAGCAGGTTAGAGCGATGCGAAAACTTTTTGGGGGTTTCTGGGAGATCGGTTTGTCGAGAGCAGGTATGAGGAAAGGTATTTCACTTAGTTTTTTAAGGGGGATTGATTGGTTGCTGATTGTTGGATTGATGAGGTGGAAATCGAATTGTGGATTTCTGGACGTTGGGGTGCATAAGTAGGATAGATGAAGGCTTATGTACATTGAGTTTTATCCGCCCAGAGCAGGACATTTGGGCGCCCCGTGTGGGCTCCGCCGTACGTTTGGGTGCCTGGCCATTTGGGCCCCGCTGTTTGGACGCCGGACGTTTGGGCGCCTGCTTAACCCATCGGAATAAAATTCTAATTAAATTGGGAATAATAATCGTGAACATTATACTAAACTACAAATATAAAAATCAACATAATAAAACGATTAATATTTACCCCCATAACCTCGTATCTCTCATATCTATAAAAAATACCTTGTAGTAATGCAAAAATGTATAATTGCAGTGTGTCTCACCGAGCACCAGTCATAGGAAAATTATGTTACGATCAACTATAGCTGTGTCTGTATAGAGTATCGTGATTGGTCAGACATGAAACAGTGGCTTTGATATTTTGTTTATCGAATTTGTTTTGCCTTCTAATTGCTGTTATTATTTTAAATAAATTCATTTGGCATTTATTTCACAAAAAATTTAATTTTCAATGTCAATTATTTGTTTTGCCCAATGAGAATGAATATGCAACTCATAGCTATAGTTGATCTCAACATAATTTACAAATATTAATTTACCTATGTCTGGTATTTGGCGAGACACACTGTATACATATCTATAAGCTAATATTTCAATCAAAGAAAGAAATATAATAAATTAAATTTATTAATATACGGTAAAGTCTTACAACATTGATAACAAGGAAAACAAATTAATTAGTTGCAAAAATATATGTAAATAGACAGGAATAAAAAACAAAGAAATAATTGTTTAATTTTATTTTAAATATTTAAAAAATTTATTAATAGAAATTAAAATAATAAAACTTTATATAAGCCACAGAGAAAGTAAATAGCATGTAAATAAAAGTTACATTTGTGATCCCACTAAACATTGTTCACTTTCACTCTCAATCCATTAAAAAGTTGTGGAAAACCCCTCTGAAGTATACCATTATTGTTCTGTCTTCAAACTCATGAACTATATTTCTAATTCTCTCATCCGCAGCTTGGTACTTTCCTCTTTTATGCGGAGGAGCTTTCCCACGTACGAATTTTCAATATAATGCATCTCGTCCTTTGTGAACTGTTCGTAGGCTATCTGTACACATCCACAACGACGGATGGTCCATACCTAACTGGCACTACAAGGTACGATTAGCTGATTATTGCGCACTCTTTCGTAAATGTTCCATATATTTGGCGAAAAAGACGTCTTTCATCGTACACCGTTTCTATTTCGTTTTGCAACAACCAGTTTAGAATTGGTTGCAATTCGTTTGGTGGTTGCATGGAAACCTCTTCGATTATGTCAATATGCTAAAAGGGAATGAAAGATGGCGCAACTATCGTACGCCCAGAAAGAGCAAATTTCGGATCTGGTGGTCTGACGACATGACAGGAGTCTGATGTAGACTCACCGCACAACCAGAGCGTTGAGTGTACATCAGAAAAGGAATTACAGGGGGTGTTACAAAATGTAGCGGTAGGTAACGCGGCTGGTAATGACTCCAGAAATGATGAAATACATAGGAAAACAAGTGAGAAAAAATATAGAAACTAATCAACGATGGATCAAAAGCAGAAAGAGCACAAAATCATTAGCACATCGGTATAATCGTATCACCGCATAAAAAGACGATAGGAAAAGACTGTAACGATTGCAGAGTACATAGACTAGTAAGTATAAAAGGAAAGGTAAAGGTAATGAAATGGAAAAAAGATTAGGGGAAAGCACAATAGACGACGTATGGAAGGTTTTATAACACAGAGGTATAAGAACAAAGGAGATAGAGATAATCAGAAGAATATACAAATTTAGTAGAAACAAGAATTGAGGAGCGAAAGGAATTTGAAACAACGAGGAGACTACTGCAGGGCTACGTGCTGAGCCCGATATTATTTACACTAACCATAGATGAGGTAGTTAAACTATATATGACCAAAAACCATGAAGTAAGAAGGTGGAAAATGGGAACGGTATAAATGGCAGAACAACACATAGAACATAGCACAATGAGAGAAAAACCTGCAATACTATTTAAATATAGAAAAAGGAGATGCAAATAGAAAACATGTAACTAACATATGAAAACAAAGACTATGGTTATAGTAGAAAAACGAAAAACGTAGAATATCATAATAGAGAAAAAAGGAAATAGAGCAACGACACAAAATTCATATATCTAGGAGTATATATCAGCAGCAATTTCAAGATAGACGATGAAATAAGCGAACCACTAGACGTTGTGGGAAGACTTTTTAACTAAAAAAAGCACCATTTTGAGAAAACGGAAATACCGAAAGGAACTAAAGTAAAGGCAGTGAAATAAGACATCTCGGCACTAACATATGGTAGCGATCGTGGACCATCACTGATAAACAGGTGAGAACACTCACTAGCATAAAATTAAGGTTTTGAAGAATAAAAAGTAGAACAAGACAAAATGGGATCAGTAACATCACACACAGAGAACAGTTGGATGCACAGGTAGTGGAAGAAGGGGTTCAAGCCAGGTAGTTAGGATGGTTGGCACATGTTTATAGAATAAGAGAAGAGCAGGGAAGACCCTGAAAGAAGGGGTTAAAATAGTAGTGGAACAGAGGTGATTAGACTAGAATACAGTAAGACAAATGTTGAAAACGTGGAGTCCAGAAACTCCTAAGTGGCGAAGGGTTACAACTAACAATCACCAAGCGCTGCTCAAGATAATGTTTGTATGCATGTAGCTTTTATATCTGGTAAGTTAATAATATAGTATGCTATGGTACTGTCTTTAATGTTGGAAATTGAATCCGCCAACGACTGCATTAAAAAGTCTGGATGGTGTTGGTGAATTGCATATAATGTTAAATCATCTAGGCGGCAGTGTTAGCTTTACAAATGGTTGTAGGAAATTCTTATTCCTATATTTGCCTGAACACTTATCTTCTGTTTTAAATTGCAATCCACATTTTTCCCTTTAATGGCTATTTTCCTCCCAACATCATTCTAATTTTGTTTGCATATTAATTCCCTTCCTGCCTTTCTATTCTTATTGCCTCATATGAATACGTTGAAATAAATTAATCCGCATTAGTTAAACAACCTAGCAAACAGTTTCAGCT
Source organism: Limonius californicus (assembly GCA_014611495.1). NCBI lineage: Eukaryota > Metazoa > Arthropoda > Insecta > Coleoptera > Elateridae > Limonius > Limonius californicus. Next base: position 27,521 of record JABXWE010000928.1, on the reverse strand, counting down.
ATTACCATAGTTTCCAATGCGTATATTCTAATAACGGCCGTTGCCCAACATAAATTATTACAAAGTTAAACTGTTATACTAAATGTACATATTAAGATGTTTGTATATGTCGGTTAATAATCGTAATAGGTCGTCTAAAACCAATAATTACGATTAGTTTTTTTAGCCGCGTCGAAAGGTAATGTCCTAAGTATTGATCACATACAATTGATGCACTTTTCCATTTTTATTATTTAAGAAAACATTTTGGTATATAGCCCCTAAATCAAATTGTACCATAATTGAAATAAAAGAAATGAAGAAATAATAGTAATGTCGTTACAATTACGTATCGCCATTCAATTTCAGAATTCGTTCAAAATGGTAGTATTGCGCATACCGGAGCACCAGAATTGCTTTCTCTGTTCAATACAACCAGAGATACGACTCGGAGCATTAATTGGCGTTACTCCTTTTTCTTCAAAATGTCTGCATGCGGACGAAGAAACTGAATACATCACGTTTTCTAAATGTTATGTTACTGTGTCCATTTTCACAGTGCTATTGATTTCAACTGAGTGTTGCTACAGTTTTTATAACTTAATGGAACGCTATGCAACAGTTGATACCTTAAAAATTATACAACTGATTACTGATTTGTTGTTCACTCTGAAGTCAGATGTAATAGTCCTTTGTTCAATATCGGGTCTCTCATATTCGAAGCAGAATTACCAGGGTATTAATAAAATTGTAGAAAACGGATCGGTCTTTGGAATAAAAAATATCCTCAACGACAAGTTGATTAAGAAGCTGCGCACGTTTTGCTGCGCGGGCGCGTGTTTAATATTATTCTTAACGTTTGGACAAGGAGTGTTCCTGTTTTATGTTATCAAGGTTGACGTGGACTTTGGGTATCTAAAACTAATTGTAAATTTAGTTTGCTTTTACATCGACCTAGTTATTATGTACCAATATACGTTTGTTCTGATAACATACAGAATGATTCTTCTTGAGTGTTACAATCATGGTAAAATAGAGATGCTAAAATACAAGTGCACCAAGATATTCAAAGGCTTTGTTAAACTTCAATCAGAACGATGGAACGAATCCGAAGTTAATTCTGTATCAGTGATAATTTCACGAATACAGAGACTACACACAGCAGTCATTGAAAATATTAAAATATTAGGCAAGCAGATTAGTCCTGGAACGCTTCTTTGGATCCTGTTCACGTCTGCGGCTTTAGTCGCCAATGTGTTCATATTCGTCAAAGTGTTCGCTAGTGGAAATGGGAAACCGTTTCATACAACAGATCTTTGCATACAAGCACGACTGTTAAGCACCATTTTTCTATTGTACCAGAACATGATACTAGTTGAAGAAGTACGTTCAGTGGTAAGTTTCATACACTTTTTTAATAAGATTTGTTGTAATTGCTGCAGAACAATCTAAATTTGAATAATTATGTTGATTCAGTAGTTTCCATAAGATATCTGCAAATATCTGAATTATTGATAATTACTATACGCTAGTATACACACAATGACACAATAGACACCAGAAAATCTTCTGTAAGGCATGTATGAGACGACGCAGTATTTTATAAAAATTTCTATACGTCTAAATCTCCAGAATTTTGTTTAGAATCTGCGTCGTATCAACGCGAAAGCAAGCAATTCTTAATGTTAATCATTGATCAAAGAGGGCAGAGAGATAACTGTTTCACCATGTGTTTACGCCGCCGCACCGACGCTAACCGCACTTTCTCTTATTTCGTGCGCGTTTCATTCATTCCTGTTCATGTAAAATAAATAAATTAATGCGTTACGAACTTGCGTCAACCGGGTTTAAGAAACCTTCATAGAAATCTACATTATCCACAGTCTCATGAATATTGTGACAACTTTCTCATAGGTGTCAGCGTAATTTTTGCAAAGTTTTGTAAATAAACTTGGCACCTCATTCTAAACAGTATTTGATAGAAAAATATGTGTTGTGTTGTACTAGCCTAAAAGTAACTACCGCGGAAATATGTAGGAGCCCATCCCTGGCTCAGAGAATTGAAATAACCTTGTTTGCGAAGGTCGCTGGCATTAGTTAGAAGACTATACGCTGCTGTTTTTGCTGCTTATTTCTGCAATTATTAACACTCCTGCTACCCTACTTGTGCCAGAATTTATTGATTTAGAATTGGAATTGCGGGTTTCAAGCGTTGTGATACCTGACACCATAGTATTATGCTTTTGCAAAACAATACCAATAATTGAAAAGGTAAGAAATTGTAAATAAATTAAAGAAGCTTATGACGCTATCGAAATGGGTGTGAAAGAAGCACTAAATAATTATTCATTGCAGTACACAGCAACCAGTAACAAGATTGGTAATATATCCCAAAACAATACCAGATAAATGATACAAAAGAGTGAGATCATTGAAAAAGGAACAGAAAGTGCTAGAACGGGAATGGAATATTGTGAATTCAACAAAGCAACTAAACGTACAACAAGGAAGGATGTTGGGAGAGAAGAGTTAGATACTGAGCAAAAGACATTACAGGAATTAACTAAGAAATTAGCGAAAGTCTTATTAGGCTTATCGATTAGCAGAATTAAAAAGGCGTGCTGCATTTTGAGATATGATGATGATGAGAAGTGCTACAAACAGATGAAATGGAACTGGGCCGGTTGTCGCGATGGAAAAGAAATGCACAAGAACAAGAACAGAGTCTCTAGGATTTGCGAAAACAAATAGAGGAAGACCAAAAACAAGATAGGAGGATATCACCAAAATAGCAGGGAAACAATGGTAGAAGGTAGTTCCAGGCAGGCTAAAATGGATGGAGCTGGGGGAGGTGTTTGCCGAACACGGGATGACTAAAGGCTATTACTATTATTATCTATTGTTGTTTTGCTACTTATAGTAAGTACCACCATTTTGATTAAGTTTGCAAGGTTCGGCTATCTCAAAAATCACCTAGACTTTTAAAACATCAAATACTGCTTTTTCAAATTTATAAATTTTAAGGGATTAGTTGAATAACTTTAAACATTTGATATATTTAAATCGGTTTAATGATTTAAATATCTTCAGGTTTTGTATCACTTTGTTATATGTAGATATCTTTATTCAATTCAGTAATATTCTAAATTTTAAGGAAATATTCGGTTATTCACGGTTATATAACCCACAAATTTGGTTTTACAGAATTAGTGTGATCATCATCATATGTGATCATAGATATCGTGGAAATAGTTGCTTCGATTTAAAAATTTTGAGGTGCATAAATAATACCATTGAGGTGTCATCCGTGATGTGTTTGAGTGAGAGTATTTTATTGCGACATTTCGAGGAGTTAATAGTTATTCCCCATCTGGTTTGCCATTTTCGTAAGATGTTCGCTGAGTGTTGAAGCCGTTCTACAATTTCTATGATACTCTCGCTTTGTATAGCTGAAGCCGTGTCATCCACGTACGTTGCGGTCTGACCAATATGCTGCTGAGTTAAGTCGTTGATATAGATGTTAAATAATGTTGGGGCGAGTATGGTTCCCTGTGGAACCCCAGCAGGAAGGCTTTCTGTGGAGGAAATACAAGCATTAGTTTTGACTGCATAGGTTCGGTTACGCAAAAAAGAGAATAAGTCTTAATGTAACTTGGAATATTAGTGTGTAATAATTTGTACTTAAGACAATTAATCCACGCTTTAATAATATCTCGGAAAGCTATAGTAGTGAATTATTTACGCTCAAAACCCCTTCCGATGTTTTCAAAGATCCGTTGTAACTGACGAGTGGTAGAATGATCCTTCCTAAAGCCGGACTGAGTGGGTGGGATGATATTATTAGTTTCTAAAGAAGAGATAAGCCTATGAATTATAACTTTCCCAGAAAGCTTTGATAAGGTGGGCAACAGACTGATCGGGCGATAATTGTTCAAGGCGTTCTTGCGTAATTTGGGACATCATCATCATCATGATCATGATCCTCGTTTGTACCGCTTGCGCAGTGTCGAGGCGGTGTGAGGCAAGGCTAAGCTAGTTTCTGCAATGCACAACAGGGCCCGACTCTGCGGGTTACCTTATTAGTGAGAAACCGTAGTTAACTTGTCTGCGTGTGTGGATGTTTTTGTATATATTGTGATGAATTTTGATTCGTTAGCTCGGTTAATTTCATTTTATTAAGGATACTCGTTCATTTGTATGATGTCTTGGATTTCGGTTTCATTGTGATCAGTAATATATTGCAGACCATGACGCAGATAACTTCTTGCTTGGCCTGAAACACTGCCAAGTTCGTATTTTGAAAAAAAAAACTTATGACAAAAATAATTATTATTAAAAATTCTATTTTACGATTACCTTTGAAGTCAGCTGCGTACTGGGATATAGTTTCATTTTCTCATATAATAGTAAAGTCTTATAGAACCGACTTCTGAGTCAGAGTACTCATGTTCGATAGTTAGACCGTGGTATTTTTTTAGTTAATATTTGGCGACAAGTCTGTAAATTTGTCACCTGGCGCCCTACTTTTCATACTTTTTTCAATTTCTATTTAACCTTTAAATTTAATTAATTTATTCCTACATTTAATAATAATAATATATAACAATATATATATATTATATAATGGAGACCGGGACCTAGTACCGATCACATAGGGAATTAGCAAAATTTCCAACCCTAGAGAGACTCGAACCGGAAAGCGTTTGAACTATTACATCCAAAGCGTGGCTCCTCTACCACTGAGCCATCCCCGCCCTCGCGTAGTTTGGGAAACATTCAAATAAGTGCATGCTTCCACTTTTCAGGAAAATGACCTATTCTCCGACAAGCGTGGGACAGGGTGGCTAGATATGAACTGCGTTTTTTGTTAATTTTTCTACCGCCACATTTCGAACAGGTGCAAGTCCAGGGGCTTTCTTTAATGATAGAGCTTTTATGCTGTAACTAATTCACCGACTGTAACTGGGATATCGAAGTCTTTAGCAGAAGATGTGTTTCATTATAGATAGTAATCGTATTAAAGAGTGGTCTATCATCGTCTTCGATAGTGGATGCAAATCTATATTTAGCTTTTCTGCAAATAAACTGCTTTTCTCTTCATCTGTACAATATTGGTTGTTATCGTTTATTAGTGTTGATGCTATTACTAGTTGTCTGGCAATGCACCTTGTGGCTTTCCATATCCGCGGGTAGTTTGGTTCGAGATTTTCCATATAACTTATGTAGCTATTTATCTTATAGTTATCTAATTCCCTTTTCATTCGGTGGTTAATATTGTTAAGACGATTTTTTACATGAGAGGCTGTTGTTAGTTGCTACTCTCTACGCAGTCTGCTCTTCTCTTGGATAAGGTCAACAATAAGTGGTGGTGAATTATTAGGGTTACCTGTGCATTTTTGTGGTTGCAGAACGAACTGATTCGGTGATTGCTGTGGTACACCGTTCGATGATTTCATCAATTTCTCCAGAGTTATTTATTGGATAAGGATTTACGATTGAACTGTTTACATTATTACGAAATGTTTTCCAATTGACGACCTTGTTTATTAGTCTTCGTTGAGATGTAATGTTTATGCCGGTGTCGTTTATTTTAATAATTGGTTAATTACTGATTGTTGTATTGTTTAGGAAAAACGTTTTACCAATATATTATCTAATATGTCGGGTTGATGGTCAATGCGATAAGGAAATAAAGTGAATTCATTCGGGGCCATTATCTGTAGCCGTTGATTAGTAGCAATATTGTTAAATAGATTACTACTTGGATTATTAGCCCGACAACCTCAAAGGGTATTTTTACTACCATTTAGGTCTCGTATTAACAGAGTGGGAGTTTGATCGTTTGCCAAACTCATAAAGTCAGATTCGTAACAGCACACTCTAAATACCTGCAAGTAATATTTTATTTTAACAATAGATTGCTTGTCGAATACAAAATTGTCGAGCATGTTGGGCCGCGAGTAAACGACGGGCGATCAAGTCGGTGTACATTCAAATTATATAATATACTTTTATACCTTTTCTACGTGCTTCTGCGATATGCCCCTTCATCATCTTCATTATTGATATTAATATTCTTCTAAATCCTGCTTCTTTTTTAATCTATTGTATATGTTCCCCCAAAACATGTTCGATCTACCATTATTGCTTCATTATATACAAACAATTGAAGGACTCCAACGGTTGTTCCATTGGAATTCTAACTCTCAGTAGTATTTATTTATAGAATATTGTGTAGTCTTCTCAAAAATTCTGGGTTTGATCATGTAGTCCGTTGTTGAAAGCGGTTTCTTTGCCGTGATCATCACTTATATATCCTTCTCCTCCTCAGTTATCAGTGTTTTTGATTGGTTTGATTCCACACTATCTGCTCCATCGTCTTCTATTAACTGCCAGCCTTTTCAGTTCGGGGTAGTTATTGCATTGTAGGTCGTTTATTATCTGAGATATATATTGCAATCTTGGTCTTCCTCTTGCATTTCGTCCATCGATTGCTCCTTCTACCTATATATCTGTCTTCGCATTTCTGCTGACAATAATAGTTTCTACCTAAGTAGTTGGGTGCTGTACTCTCTTTTAATGTTCCTTCTAGAATTATATTACAGTTTCTACCTTCTACTTTATTTTTTCACACTCTCTTCTAGTGTCGATTATAGTTGTATTCATTCCATTACCATATCTTTAATTTCTTCTGACCCTATAATTAATGCGTATTTTAAATTTTCTGTTTGGCTATCTACGCCGTTCCAATTTTTTATGATATTTTCTTTTTAAGTTTTTCTTCTTATTTCATTGGATGCGAACAGCTTGAATTGTAGAATTTTTAAACAAATCTAGAATTTTTTTCTTTATAAGCAGATTTGCCAATAAATATGTTGTAATGTTGCTTTGGGAAATCATCTTCCAACATACATTATTACATAGTTATCCGAAACGTATTGTTACGGGCCAATCGAGCTTTTTCGACGATTCGTAACTAGCTTGATGGAAAAGGGCGTACAGCTTAGCTCAGAGGAGTAGGGGGAGTTCGTGAAAATCGTTTATCGGAGAAAATCTTTAGTTGTGTACAGGGCGAGTAAAAATAAGTGGGCGCCATCTTCCAAATCCAGCTGATTGTAGGTCCTCGTGGAAGGCCGAGAAGCCAACAGCTTACGGGAACGGAACTTACCGTGATTGTGCCTCCTCCTATATATTTACAGCTTGCAAAATTCTTACACCAACAAGTACAAAAGACACAATAAGAGACAGTAAACTTTAAAACACATATAATGAAATGGTTAAAATATGACAATACAATAAAATGGCAAGTTATAACGCAAAAAGTTTGAATTACAAGATTTTAATTCTTGAACGTTCAGAGCAAGGACTCGCCGCCACTGGTGCAACGGGATTTACGTTCTGCATTCAGCTACGAAACACCAGTGACGCTGAAGTTCACAAAAATAGAATACAATCTGGTAGTTTTATTATCAAACAACTTAACAACACATATAGGGACCGAAAGTCATTTTTTCTTGTAATTACATGAAGCTAAATTTGAAGTCTGCAAGTTGACGCGAGCAAAAAAAAAGGTTTCTTTGTCACAACACGAAACTGGGAGTTTTTACCTTGAACTTTCGCTGCGAGGTAAGCACAATTTCGGGAAGGTTGATTTCCACAGTCTGCTAATGTTGAACGCAAGACAGGACTCTTCGATGGTAAAACAAAATAGCCGCAGAGCGACGGGGCTGGATTTCGAAAATAACCCGCCTAACGGCGACCGGCCAATTCGCACGGAATTGACTTTCCTGGGGATGAATCCAGTGCTTCCTATTAATCCGGCAGTAGCCGATGGTCTGTTAAATACCCCTTGGTACAACAGCGAGACGGAACACATATAACGGATACCCCTAGAAAAAAATACCCAAGAGCCGTCCCTGCAGCACTTATCGTAATTACGGTTCCCGATTGATGTAGTTTTCGGACAACCGGAGCCATCAGAGATCGAAAATTGACTGCCTTAAAAACGCAACGGGAATCTGTATTCTCCCTCCAAAAGATTGCACCACATTACAAAATCATATGAAATGTTACGCAAGAGTTCTAGAAAGATTTTTAACACGTGAGTTCTCGGAAGCGTTCGAGGTCGAGCGCGGAAAATAAGAGTCTGCAATTTTGACACAAAGAAACTGTTAACATATCTCAAACTTAGGAAGACCCAACAAAAGCGAAATGGTAACCCAAAATAGGACTACAATTAAAAATAAAAAATAAAAAATACCGATATTGATTCTTACGAAGCGGCAAGCAAATTACGGAATTAATTTATACAGAGCGGCGAATTTTAAAATGAACATAACAGTATGCATTAATGTAGATATCAGTTAATATTACTTTATGTGAATCCTACAATTATGATTCGTTAATATAGTTAATATAGCCTTGAAGCCTAACATACTAAGTATTGATCACCTAAAATTGCTGACCCTTTTTTTTTCGTTTTATTTATATAAATATCCGAATATGTAGTTCATACCAAATAAAATTGTACCATAATTAAAGTGGAACCAATGAAGAAATAAGCCATTACAATTACGAATGCCTCATTTAATTTCGGAATTCATGCAACATGGTTTGCTGTAGATATGAGCTGCAGAATTGCTTCCTTTGTTCAATACAACCCGAGTTACGAATGGGCGCATTAATTGGCATTACTCCTTTTTTTTCAAAGTGTGCGCATGCAGTCGGAAAGACCAAATACAGTGTCACCGTTTCCAAATTCTATGTTACTGTTTCCCTCTTTACAGTACTGTTGATTTCAACTGATTGTTGCTTCAGTATTTATAACATAGCAAAACTATATGCAACAGTTGATACCTTAAAAATTGTGCAACTGATACAGATTTGCTTTTCAGTTTAAAGGCAGATGTAATGGTTGTTTGCTGTTTAACAACTTTGTCGTATACGAAGCAGAACTACTTGGGTATTAAAGAAATTTTAGCAAGCGGAGCATTATTTGGAATTGATCATATCTTAAACGAAAAACTGATTAAGAAGTTACGCACGTTTTGCTGGGCGGGCGCCTGTTTAATAATAGTCGTAACGCTGAGACAAGGTCTGTACCTGTTTTACACAAGCAACTTCACCGAAATATTTGGGTATTTAAAAGTAGTGGTAAATCTAACTTGCTTCTACATCGACCTAGTGATTATGTACCACTACACGTTTGTTTTGATAACATACAGAACGGTGCTCGTAGAGTGCTACAATAACAGCAAAACTGAAATGGAAGAATACAAGTACCCTAAGATAATCAAGGAGTTTGTTAAAATTCAAGCGGAGAGTCGGAATGAAGTAAATTCTTTAATAGTGACAATTTCGCGACTACAGAGGCTGCATATGGCAGTCATAGAAAATATAAAAATCTTACGCAAACAGATTAGTCCTGGAACGCTTCTTTGGATCCTGTTCACGTGTGCGGCTACAGTCGCTAACGTATATATATATTTCTCAAAGCATTCGCTAGCGGAAGTGGGAAACCGTTTAGTACCACAGATCCTTCCATTCAAGCAAGACTGCTAAGCACAGTGTTTTTACTGTATCAAATTATGATTTTAGTTGAGGAATTAGGTTCAGTGGTAAGTACCAGCAACTGAAAGAATTCATAATATTTATTATTGTTAGTCATGCGGCAGTGGGGTGTGAGATCATCCGGTACGGAAGTTTGAATCCTAGACCCGCTTTAAATAATTGAGTACATGTGTTCGAATAAACAACGGGTAATAACGCAGTTGACTTAAGCGTGATACTCACCACATCACCATGTGTCATGCATTTGGCACGGGAGAACAGGGTATGAGAGCAATAATACGAGAGGTCCGACCTTTCAAACCAAGCTTCTTTATAGTGTGTAGAACCTCACCACCATATTATTATAAATAGTGAAGACTGTACTAAATATATATATTTTTATGAGTCTAAAACGTATTTAGGTAGTAATGGTCGTGACTTATGTATCATTGTTACTGGACTTTAGTTTAAATTGGGGAATTAAGACAATTTTCCCGTTCTCTTCGAATATAAGGATTAAAAAACAGTAAGAAGTAATCTTCGTCTGCATTTGTATAAATTGTAGGCTGTAGGCAAATTATATCAAATAATCCTTGCCCGAATGTTATTATGATTTACGGCGACCTTATTTAGAGATATTTTTAGATACCTTGAATATCTTTCTACAGCATTCTGAAGACGAAACGCAACACAAATTAAACTGGTCAGCTCAAATAATGAATTATTTTGGACGAATGTGTTTATGTTCTTCTTCTTCTTCTCTTCGGATAGGCAAGTATGCCTGTTTCATAACCAGTTATTAGATTTACATGGTATCTCTTCACCTTCTTTGGGGTCTACCAATTACCAATTCCTTAGGATGATTTATTTCGTGCCACCCTAACGATTCTGTATTGTTCCATTATGGAGATGTGATTGTCCCATTCTTTTTTCTGTGGTTGACCCAATCTGATATAGGTTTCATATTGCATAATTTCTATAATACCTCGTGTTCGTACCAAACGAGCTTTTTCGTCGACCCGCAACCGGATAGGTGGAAAAAGGCTTGCAACTCAGCTCAGAGGAGTAGGGGGTTGCGGAAATCTCTTACGGGAGGAAATCTTCCTGGTTGTGTACCGAGTAGGTCAAAACTAGTGGGCGCCACCTTCCAAATACAACTGATTGCAGGTTCTCGTGGAAGGCTGAGGAGCCAACAGCTTACGGGAATCGAACTCACCTTCATTGTGCCTCCCTTCTGTTTAGAAAGCTTGCAAAATTCATGCACACACAAATACAAATACAAAATAATAAAAGATTTAATGAATTTTAAAACACATATAATTAAACGACTGGAAATGCCAATACAAAAATGACGGCAAATGGTAATTTAATAGTTCTATATTCTATATTCTATATATATATATTGTATACAAATAGTTAATTTGAGCGCTCAAGGGGAGGGACTCGCCGTCGCTGGCGTACGTTATTTAAATTGTTCAAACAACTGCGTGGCCTGTGGCGTCGGAGTTTACACGAATAACACAATATATATAATTACTCTTGTTGCGTAAAAGAAAAGGGTTCAATCACTTAGAATTTTGCAAGTTAACGCGTAAAAGGTTTTTTTACACCACACAAAAAACTAGGTCCTTTACCTTGACTTCCGGTTAATGGGATCGTGAGAGAGGCAGGCACAATTCTGGGGTATTTTCAGGTCCGGGAAAAAGGTAGACGTTCTTCGGAAGAATTCCGAAACGAAATATTTGTCGCAGCAACGGCACAGGTATAGGAACAACGAATGGGCTCGATAATAATCCGCCCAAAGGCGATCGGCAAATTCGCAATAAATTGGCTTTCCAGGGATAAAAACTCCTGCGTATTTCTTTAAATCCGACACTTGTCGATATTCTGTTCACTCCACGGTGAAACAGCGATACGAAAATACACGCGATGGATACCCATCGGATACCCAAGCCGCCCCTGCAGTACTTGATTCATTCACGGTCCCCGTCGATGGAATTGGGTAGACCCGAGTCTAGCGAAGATGGAAGGCTGAATGACTAGCTCAACGCAACGCGAGCCTGGATTCCCCAAAAAGATTGCACCACATTACGTAATGTGATGAAATAGTTCCAGAATAATTCGACACGTAAATTTACAGAAAGCGTTTAGGGTCAGGCGCAGACCAAAACATATATCGGCAATTTCAGCTCACAAAGGGAACTGTCAACATAACTCAATCTTAAAAAAATATAACCAAACTGTGATCGACATAAGAACGGCAATTAAAATAGAATTTTAATTCCTATGAAGCGGCAATTAAAGTATGACTCTAATCCAGACAGAGTGGCACACTTTAAATGAACATAACACTCGTTTCTAACTCAATCTTTTCTGGTTTTATTATTATAGCCTTTTATACATTCTTCATTTTTTTCGTTTTTGATGTACCTATACGGTTATATTTCTGCGATGTACTTTATTATCGTCCTCACTACGCTTTGATAAATACTTACGTTTCTTTCTTCTTCGTAACAATCTGTTGTACCATACTCTTCCATTTCGACAGTCAGCCATTCTATTTGCTTTTACTATTTGTTCTTGTACTTCATTTAGATTATTTGACTTCCTACATATTTCCATTACTAAGTATTTTATTTTCATCACCTGTTCTATTATTATGGTATCCTTTAAATAGCTTTCCATTCCACATATTTCTGAGACATAGCTGCTTCTTTCTATTCTTACCAATTCTCACCGTGTTTATCTAATTTTTCGAAGCATTACTTAACTTCTTTATTGTGTATGTTCAGTTTCCTATTGGAATGTGCTTTTTTAACCTGTGTTGTTGCACTATTTATTTTGGTATTTTTGTTCTGTAGTCTTTTCTTGCATTCTTAATCTTCTGTCCACTATTTTATAGTACCTTTCCCAGATTCTCCCATATCTAAACTCCTGCAGCACTGATAGACATAATCGAATCACTTCAACAATCGGATGATTCGTATTCGAATGATTTGAATAGTCGTGATATTCATTCAAATTAATCATTCGAATCAAAAATGCGCGCGCGTTTCGGCAATGCGAGAAATATCTCGCACCCGCATTACCAATGATGACTGCCCTGGCACTCCCGCTCTTACCTCGCATTGTTTTTTTGGTTTTCCACTGGATCGTGTTCTGTATTTATTTACATTTCGTCACATTCTAAGATTAACCTGATCGTAAATGCCGTTTTATGGTTTTCCGTGTTATATTACATGTTATTAGATATTAACAACGTATCTAATTATTTTATTAGAATTGATTAATAGTTTATAGCTTTATAAGTGTTATCATGACGACTAATTTAGCAACAAAATTTTTTAAACGGAAAGGCAATATGAAACACTGTACAGATTACAAATAATCGTAAGTTATTTAGTTAAAAAAATTGGTATTTTATATTTTTAAACAGTGAGTTTAATTTTAAAATTATATTGTTTATGTATCTAGTTTATGACAATACTATAATTAATTGAATTATAATCAATTTAAAAAAATCTAAAATTAATATTTTTGAACTTAAGTAATGAAAAGTAAATACAAACAATCGTAACTCAAGCCTGCCCGATTCGAAATTATAAGAACTTATTTTGCTAATTCCGCTAAACATTCGACTCCATCGCACAAGACAAGTCAAATAAATGTGTTACTTTGTACTTTATCTTTTACTTATCCCCTCGAATTACAAATTCATTCAAATATTACTCAAATTATATACCGACACAAATGATATTTCGATTACCACTCGAACAATGAAACAAAAGTAATCCGAGAAGTTTCCCTCATTCGAATGAATTACTCGCATCTCGGAGATGCATTCATGATCAAATATTTCCAATGATTTCATTCGGAATACGCCCATCACTGTCTTGCAGTGCATTCTGTCTATACTTCAGATTTTAAGTTCTTTGGTTTACTAACCTTCCGTGTTCGTAACTAATTAAATAATAATTTGCTGTATAATCGCAACTTGTTGTTCTATTCTACTCTGACATTTCTGAGAGCTTATTTTCTATGCTGTCTATACTTCATGTAATCTATCAATAATTTCGGTGTTCACAACTAGTTAATTAATAATTTGCATTCTAATCTCAGTTTGGCCTTCTATTCTAGTACACTGTCTATCGATGTTGTTTTTCTATCTGTTCCCTATTACATCATCCAAACTATTACAAACTTGTGACGCCTGACAATGATTTCCAAGGGAAATTCTCCACACTAAGTAAGTATATAATTGGTTAATGATAGCCTCCCGGAACCTCAATCGAAGATGGGCGGTTCTCTGTTTTGCTCGAATAAATATATTAATTAACTTTACGTTAATTACCTGAAAAGGGCGCCACCGACTTAATAATAAAATACACTACCATTAACGCAGATGTCGATTGGTTAGTCGGACCCACAGTTTATCATTTACTTAATTTGTTACTCCAGAATACAATGATAGGAAACAATAAATAATAAGTCCAACTGCAGCAACAATATTTAATATCAGCAAAAAAACATAAATGTGTAGTTCATAAACCCCAAATTAACAACATTAAAGTATAAGTGTTTTCGTATCCTGTATCGGTACACAATTGCCAGTACGCAATCACTCAATATAGCCTCAATAATAGATAACTTTGAGCTAAAGTAAAAATACTGCATTTCTCTTCCCCAACAAGCGCCCTCAAGCCGCGTCATACACCCTAGTCATAAAAGGCCTTCCAAGATCTACAGCACAGATAAGAAATCAAAAATCGCCGTAAAACTCGAACAAAACGCAGTATTACCGCTCCGGTTGACTTATACTGTATATCAAATGAAATTCCCGTGATTATGTACGCTAATACTTGTACACGCTAAAATACCAATGTAGTATGCCAATAAAATAATTCGAAACACACTGTGCAATTACAACTGAGTTTTATCTACCCCGTATATAATATAAAGAATTTCGTACACATAAACAAAGAGTATTTACATTAACTCCAAAATCGTCGGAATTAAAATTACTGTGCACTTCCCTGATTAATCTGGAATCTGGTTCTTGTTTCTTGCAACGGCCTCGTGCTCGACACCTGGTTTATTCGCAAGCTAACTGGTTTGCACGCAGCAGATCCAACACAATGGAAAGTACAGAGAACTTCGATTAAATATCGCCGTCCCCAACTTGTCTAAATTCGAACACAAGGAACTGTTAGGTCAGCCATAACTTAAACAAAGGATAAACTTACCAATCGGTAAAACTCCGATCGACTCGACAAAATTTCAATAGAATCGAAACGTTGATCAAAGCTACATAAATGCTAATAACGTAATTCTAACAATCTACAATATATCACGTTATAACTTAAGATTTCCTCAGAAAATCGAGAAGAACTCAAAGTGACACACACTTTAACGAGAAAATCTAATTCAACGACAAGTTCGTTTCTGTCAGACGCAGAGAATAGATCACCGGAAATCCTGTTTTCTAAAATCAAACACGCGCAGTTCCTAAAATGCTGAGAAGAGTGAGGGAAACGCCAAGTATGCACTCCTGAGCCCAGTGCGAAATGGGTTGCGGACAACCTAGGCGAAAATACCGTTACAAACTTATTTAGCCTTTATGCCATTCTTATGTAACAGAATGTTTTTTCTGTCTAAAATTGGTTTATTACTAATTAATAAGTCATTGGTAATCAGATTTTCGTCACTCTATAAGGACTAACTACCGTTACTGATACTGGTTACTGATATCTATTTGCTCTATGAATTATATTATTCTTCTGTCCTTTACAGTACTGTTTTATGACTAGCCACTAGTATAATATTGCATTCTACTACTTTTAATGTTATAAAATACGAGTAGCATAGACACCTTCATTAAAGGGCTTAGTTTGGTGTTGACGAATTATGTAAAATTTTAAACTTTCGAAGAGGTGTATATTTTATAAATGTGATATTTATAGAAATACTAATCTTACCTTTTAAATTGAAATTCTTATTTTTACAATTTTCCTCTGTGCATCGTTCCAATTATTGAATTCATTGTCTTTATGGCTTTCTATTTGTATTTCCTTATATGGGAATACTTTACAATGATTGTTCATTATTTGAAAAACCTAGAAATCATTTCCACCAAAGCAAATTCCCCAATGTGTTCTAATATTATTTTGTAAAATTCTTCCGCAACATAAATTATTACAAAGTTTAACAGCTATCAAAGACGTATACGTTCATGTAGATGTCGGTGATATTAGTTCGCGTGAAACGTATAATTACAATTCGTTTATATAGCAGCCTCGAAAGCTAGTGGCTTATGTATTGGTTACCTAAAATAACTAATCCTTCTCCTTCACTTTATTTATTTAAATGTTGAACATGTAGTTCGTGCCAAATAAAAGTGTACCATAATTAAAGCAGCAACAACGAAAAAATTATATACTCCCGTTGGAATCATGAATGCGTCATTTAGTGTCAGAATTCGTGCAACATGGTTGTATTGCGTAAAGATGAGAAGCAGAACTGCTTTCTTTGTTCAATACAACCAGCGTTACGTGTAGGCGCATTAATTGGAGTTACTCCATTTTCTTCAACCTGTGTGCATTCAGGTTCAACGCCTGATTACAGCCTCACAATTTCTAAATTTTATGTCGCTGTGTCTCTCTTCGCTATACTGTTGATTTCAATTGACTGCAGCTACAGTATTTACAACATAACGGAACTGTATGCAACTGTTGATACCTTAAAAACTGTACAACTGATTACCGATTTGTTGTTCAGTCTGAAGGCGGATGTAGTAGTTGCTTGCTGTTTAGCGAATGCATCTTATTCTAGGCAGAACTACTTGGGTATGATAGAAATTTTGCAAAACGGATTATTTTTTGGAATTAGAAATATCCTAAACGCAAAATTGATTAAGAAGTTGCGCACGTTTTGCTGGGTAGGCGGATGTGTCATAATATTCTTAACGCTTGGACAAGGATTGTATATGTTTTTTATTATTCCACACGCCGATGTAAATTTTGGGTTTCTAAAACTAGTTGTATACCTAATTTGCTTCTACTTCGATCTCGTGGTTATGTACAAATACATTTTAGAAGTGACAGCATACAGAATGATGTTCATTGAGTGCTACAGTAATGGTAAAACTGAGATGCTGAAATTCAAGCACGCAAAAAAATGGAATAAATATGAAACTATTCCATTAATAGTGACAATTTCGCGAATGCAAAGACTTCACTTAGCAGTCATCGAAAATATGAAAACCTTAAGTCAACAGATTGGTATTGCGACGGTTCTTTGGAACCTATTCACGACTGCGGCGTTAGTTGCCAATATATACATATTCTTCAAAGTATTCGCTAGTGGAAATGGAGAACGGTTTACTATTGTTGATACGTCCGTACAAGCAAGATTGCTTAGCACAGTTTTTCTACTGTACTACAACATGATATTAATTGATGAATTACGTATAGTGGTAAGTAACTATTTCTATATTGTTTCAAGAAAATTCGTTAAAATTAGTACGATCAATATTGCCTAATAATCTGAATTTAAACAATTTAGAATAAGAATTAATAATAAGGAAGCTACTTTTACAAACTACTAGTAGGTACAGGTTTCAATGAAAGCTACCATTTTCCAAGATAGTGACCTAGATTGCCATCGCCATTAAAGCAGTTGCCATAAATTTGATTAGAGCTGTGTACTATATTTTAAAGCATCACCACAACGCCGGCCTCGGCGGTCTACTGATTAGCGCATTTGCCTGTAGATCCAAGGGCCGCGGGGTCGAAACTGGCCGAGGTCGGTGATATTTTTCTAGCGAGGAAAAATCTGAAAATCGCCTTCTGTCGGATAAGAAGTAAAGCCGTAAGTCCCGTGCCACTGCGATTTGTGACAGGTTAGAAATCTCTACTGGAGTTGGAATTCCCCAGATAGGCAAAATTCTTAGTACAATAAGCCAATGATGACTGCAGTTCTTAGACATGCTTGGAAAACCGCGTCCTAGATCTCGCTCTTTTAAATCAACAAACAACTACTACAATGCTAACCATGTTTATTTATTGTAACTCATAAATCTCAAGATTCCCTTTTAGTCTAAGTGCAGCTTTTAATGACTACTTATTAGCCGCAACTGTTGATGCAGTAGTCTAAATATCTAAATTAGATCTGGGAGTATGAAACAAGCACAGTTGACATTTCTGAATAAATTGTTAAGGTGACTTGAAAGTTTTTTGTATCATAAAAGGTCGTTATTGACAATAGCCCCTGTTTCACCTGATACGGTGAGCGTTTTGCAGATGCATCGGTCCCTTGCAATACAGTCTCACCTACCTGCTACCGCCTTAGGCATTGTGGCCACTGGTAATCTTTGGATATAATGTAGATACAACACACATTTTTGCCATTACGCATTCTTTACTTTCGCCTTATCAATTGGGACGGACTCTACTTGTAAGCATCACTTGCAATTTAGAGACACGTTTTCTTGGTGATATTTTGACAGAATTGCATTTTACGCAGTTTATTCGATAATTAGCTTATCTGTTAAGACGCTACTTTGCCAACTATAATCTAACTGGTAGCCTACCAATACTTTCTTCTTCTTCTTCTTGTTTTGTATAGGCTTCAGCCTGTTTTTCTTCATGCATTGTTTGATTATCTATGGAGTTCCTATCGACGTGGAAATCCAACTTTCGGCCCATCTCTTTTGTGATCTGCCTTGACTCCTCTCTCCTTGTGGTTTCTGGTCTCTTACTATTTTGATAATTCTGCTATCATCAGCTCTGCTCACGTGACCATTCCATTCTCTTTTCCGTTTCCTTACAAATCGGGCTATATCAGTGATGTTACATTGGTCCCTAATGTCACTGTTTCTGATTCTGTCTTGTCTTGTTTTCCCTGTAATTGCTCTTAATGTATTCATCTCCGGGGTGCGTAACATCTGTTTCGTCTTAGTAGTGTCAGCTCGGGTTTCTGCTCCATATGTCATAATTGGTTTAACCATGGTTTTATAAATTGTGACCTTGTTTTCGACGACCAACAATTTATTCTTCCAGACTATGTCTCTGAAACTCTTGCACCTTTCATGGTTTGTCGCTTTACTTCATTATGTGTTGCGGTTGCTACATACCTCTACTCCCAGGTATTGGAAATTCATGGTTTGTTCTATCATTTTTGTTTCTATTTCAAGTTTGTACAGAATCGGTTCTTTGGATATTACTACCGATTTGGTTGTGTCTGTAGTAGTGTTGTTGATTTACATGTTTTTTATAAAATTGTAAATTAACTTGTAACTTTACGGTAATTTATGTTTTTTATGTGTAAGTTACGTAATTTATGTAATTTATGTTTTTCATAAAAAGTTCTGTAAGTTCCGGGTTTTTTCGGTAATTTACGGATTTTTTCATGTAATTTACAGTTTTTTTCGTAATTTCAGTTTTAATGTTGTAACTTACATGTTTTTTTTGTAACTTACGGATTTATGATTTTTTTTATTTTGCAACACAGAAGAATCCCTAACCTATAAAATTCAAGATTATTAAAAATGCTTCCAGAATATTTATTGTAAAGAAAACTAGTAACGATACATCAAACAAAAGAAATAATCAGTACAATAGTAACTATCCTATGTATACAGGGAATTTTTCTTTTTAGTATACATTGCCTATGTATACTTTTAAAAGAAACGCGTCAATTTCGCCTATTGTGTATGCAACCAACTATATCGACAACTAAAAATCAGAAACAAACGTCACTAAAGTTGTGAATTATTTGAGTATGAAAGTTATGTTGATGCAGTGTTTATATTAAATAAGTATTTCATCCTGTATATAGGACACAGATGATGAATTTTTTGTTAAATGCAAAAATTGACAGGGTGATGTTTCCGTAAGGTCCGTGCACATCATATTTCTTTTGTACAAAACACATACATCAGCGGCAAAGTGGTGTAATGGTCAGTATAGCTGCCTTCCAAGCAGTTGATCCGAGTTCAATTCCCGGCGATCGCCAACTTTTTTTAATTATTATTATTATTCAACGTAGCATAAAATATTTCATTTCATTTCTTCGGTTAAAACGTGGTTACTCTCAGTTTTTATTTTATGGGAATATATTACGCATCCCTCTGATTTAAATTTTCTAACAATTGTTTGACACTAAATAAAGATTAATTTTATTTTTTAGCATTGAATTAATTTGATTGCTGTGGTCACAGCATGCTTGAGTTGTCTGTATAGTTGGTTGCCTACACAATAGGCGAAATTGACGCGTTTCTTTTAAAAGTATACATAGGCTATGTATACTAAAAAGAAAAATTTCCTGTATATTTATTTGATATTATGTACCTACGAACCTATGATGGGTATGGAATAAATTCAATAAGGCTATTTTATATTTTTTACAGATAAATAACAAAAAACTGCACTAACTCAAACGTCAAACTTAACCTATCGAACACGCGGCCACTCACCCACAGTCGAGCAGACCGAGAAAAGCGAGCCAAATGTACTTATCAACAGCGCGGGTAATTCAAATGTTTAGATGCGTACGTAAATTACATATGTAATTTACAAAACATGGATAAAAATGTAAGTTACATAAGTTACGTAAAAAACGAAAAAAACGTTAAATTACCTCGCTCATGTAATTTACATGTAATGTAACGGTTTTTTATGTAACTTACAAAGTGTAATTTTACAGTCAACAACACTAGTCTGTAGAGACTTCCATATTGTACTTTTTTCGCCGTTGTTACGAACTTCTGTAGAAGGCGCTGCAGTTCATCCTCGGATTCCGCGATCAAAATGGCGTCATTCGCGTAGCACATTATTGTAATGTTGTTTTGCCCCATTTTGTGTCCAGATAGCTTCCTTACTTCATTGATTAATTTATCCATGACAAGATTAAAGTGGACAGGATTTAATGAGTCTCCTTGTCTAATTCCTGTGCCACATTGTACGCTTTGTTAGTTGATTATCCACTTGAATTCCAGTTAGAGTGTTTTCGTTTAGTTCTTTTATAACGTTTATAAGCATTAAAGGAACATTACATTCTTCTAAAATGTATGACATCTTGTAGTTTAACGCGATCGAATGCTTTTCGTAGATCGACAAAGCACATTAAATTAGATCGCCTTTTCCACTACTTGACGAATTATAAATATAGCGTCGGTGGTCGAACGGTTATTGCGGAAGCCCTGTTGCTCTTCACTTATATGCTGGTTTAGCTGCATCTTGTCCAGTAGTACTTTAGTCAGCAGCTTTTGAGCCGTGTTCAAAAACGTTTTTCCACGATAGTTTTCTGGATTGCTCGTTTCTCCCTTTTTGTATATTGGAATAATTGTGCTCGCTTTCCATTCGCTAGGCAGTCTTCCTTCCTTAATTATCATGTTCAACAATCTTGCAAGCTGTTCGTTTAATGCTGGGTATCCATACTTTAGCATTTCGTTCCTTATTCCATCCTGCCCTGGTGCTTTCCTATTTTTAAGTATTTTCTTTACCTTTTCAATCTCTTCCACTGTTACGCTAACGGACTCGTCTTCATCTTCTCTATTTTGTATTGTAATTGTCTCTGTTGCTTCTTCCTTAAATAAATTTTTGAAGTATTTTATTAAATTTCCCCCATCGATGGCATTTATTTTTACGATCTCGCATACTTCCGCTTTTGCGTTTCTCAGCATGCACCATATTTTCTTTTGCGATCCATACAAATCCCTCTCCATGTTCTTTGTGAAACGCTCCCAATGTTCTTCTTTTAACTGTCTAATTCTTAGGTTTTTCTACGTCTCTCTCTTTTACAAATACTTGGCGGTCTCTGGCTGTCCACTTCTTTTATATCTTATAAAGGCTTCCTTCTTTTTTTCGTTATTTCCTTAACTTCGTTGGTAAACCATGGTGTTTAATTTCTGTGCAGTGTCTGTGTTCTGACTCTTCTCTTGCCCAGTCATTCCTCAGCTGCTCTCACGATGTTATTTTTCAGTTTTATCCATGCCCCTTCAACATTGTCTTCATCCATTATTGGAGTATCACTTATTTTGATATTTAGGCGGTTAGCATACAGTTGTTTGGTTTTTTAATTTTCGAGTGATTCTGTATTGATATTTTATACTTTATTTTACTTTATTTCAACGAAAGATTTGTTTGAATTATATTTAGAGGAGATCGTTGCTTTATGTATGATAGAAGCTATTACGAGTATGATTTGACGGGACGTGAGACTCGAAATGAAAGACATGAGTTAAAGCATTAATTTTTTTTTATTTTTAACGTATTCTCCTCGTACATCAACACACTTGGACCAGCGACGCTGAAGTGCCATTATGCCTGTTTTGTAGTGATCTTCTTCAAGGCTGTCAAAATATTGCTCCGTTGCAGCAATTACTTCTTCGTCCGTCTTAAACTTTTTTCCGGAAAGGAACAGTTTGAGCTTCGGGCATAGGTGAAAGGCACTCGGAGCAAGATCTGGCGAGTAAGGTAGGTGGGGGATAATCTGGAAGCGAAGTTGATCCAATTTCTCAGGAACAATGCGACTGGTATGGGAAGGGGCATTATCATGACAGAAGAGCACCTTTTTTCGGACCATTCCCAGTCTTTTTTCAGCAATTGCTGCATTTAGTTGGTCCAAAAGTGCTCCGTTGATGGTTTGGCCCTTTGTCAGATAGTCGATGAGAAGTATCCCCTCCGAAACCCAAAAAATTGTAGCCATTACCTTCCCGGCCGATGAAAACGACTTCGCCTTCTTCGGCGGAGGACTGCCATGATGTTTCCACTATTGAGGTTGCCGTTTTGATTCGGGAATGTAGTGATGAATCCAAGTTTGATCGACCGTAACAAAGCGGCGCAGGAAATCAACATGATTCTTCTCAAACAGCTTCAAATTGTTGCTTGATGTTCGCATTCTTTCTCGTTTTTGATCAGCATCAGCAAGCGCGGCACCCATCTTGCTGACAGCTTAGACATGCCCAATTCTACCTTCAACATGTGATGTATGCGCTCAGTTGATACGCCTACGATCCTAGTTATCTCGTCAATCTTTATTCTTCGATCCTTCAAAACAATATCATGCACTTGATCGACTGTTTCCGGGGTTGTTGCCGTTTTTGATGGTCCTGGTCGTTCATCATCTTCAATGCTCAAATCACCACGTTTAAGTTGTGCAACCCAGCGACAAATCATTGCTTTCGAAAGGGCATTGTCACCCAATGTTTGCTGCATATCGGCGCA
The DNA here is from genome assembly GCA_014611495.1 of Limonius californicus. Lineage (NCBI taxonomy): Eukaryota > Metazoa > Arthropoda > Insecta > Coleoptera > Elateridae > Limonius > Limonius californicus. Next base: position 4,770 of record JABXWE010000928.1, on the reverse strand, counting down.
AATTTCAGTCGCATTTAGCTTCTTAAGAAACAAATATTGAATCGCACCACGAATAGCGTTTTTATCCATTTTAGGATTTTCCATTTAAGCGTCGTCTTTAAACCGTTGTAATTTCTTAACTGAACGCCACAGATCAACTAAACTTCACCTGTCAGTATAAAAAAGATGGCGGAACTCGAAAATGATGTTCATTTTAACCGCTAGAGGGCAGTAGTAGTCGAGTCTCACGTCCCGTCAAATCATCCTCGTAGCTCACTTTTCTGCAGCATTGCTGGGAAGTGCTGCTATTCGCATAGCAAAATTTTAGGGGATCCATAAACATTTAATTTATGGACACTACTTTAATAAATATAATAATGATGAGGTTGTGCGCTCCATGAAGGAGTTAGGTCTCCAAGCCGGATGATCAAAGCTCCCGTATCCTTGCTCTCAAACCTGGTTGTCGCGTATCGAATTCATGACACGTGGTGATGTGATGGGTATCATGCATTATGGAACCGCATTGTTACCCCTGTTTATTCGAACGCAGGCAACCAATTATTTAAAGCGACTGGATAGGCCGTCCGCCAGGCATCGAGTCGGGGATTTGAGCTCCCAATCTTGTACACCGAAACCCAGTGCTCTAACCACTGGACCACGCTGGCGCCTCCTTAATAAATTATTACCAATATGTCTCCGATTTAAAATACGCAAGCGCTTGTCATTGAACTGTATTAGTTATTTGCTAGGTAAATTTTTTAAATGAACTCATAATAATAAGTACTCGGTCGTATACCCTCGAAAACTTTTAAGCTTGCAACCTTAAGTACTTTTAACTATATTTACCTTCGATATATCAAGGATATGTTAAGAGCTCCTAAATCTTATCGATATTGCCATGTAAATTTAACAAAAATCATTAAATATTAAAAAAATTATTGACTTTTTCCTTCCTTCAGTAAAATCTTTTAATAGCAGGAATTGATATTACGTTCGACGGTGTTTAATATGATATCGTAGCCAAGAACATCAATATGATATTGCCTCGAGATTGTTACAAACACAGTTCTCAAAACCACTTTCCTGTGTAAATTAAAATACACTTTTTTTTAGAAAATTAAATTTCCATGTTAATATTAAAAAAATATAAACATTAATTTTAGATACAGTTTGATGTTCATTGTGAACAAAAGGCCTGCTTGTCTTCTTCCTTCTTGCTTCTTATTGGATGTTTATCCACATATAATTTATAAAATAATAAGCCACAGCAATCGTACTTAAGTTGTCTTTGCACCTTTAGGATCAATATTCTCACTTTACCTGACATACCGTTCATATGGAATATTTGTTTAGATAGTTTTCTTCTGTTGCTAGCTTTAACTTAATTATTGAGAAGAGATACGATATCTCTTTTATTATATGCACAATTTTCTATATATAATGATACCGCCCAAATGCTTGTTTTGTAAAAGGCTTTTCGGCTAGCACTGGGTGGCGAGAAGGTTCGCAGAACATGGTACCAAGAAGTATTGATTGTTACAATGTATGGAGTAAGTCAAATTAAGTAAGCGCTACTCTTACAAATCACAGCTAAATGAGTTACCGCATGAAAGAGCTTAGAACTAACAACTTAAGGTGAATAGAATCTATTTTATTGTGCTTCCTCTTTACCTGAATATTTGTCGTAAAATACACACAAGAGGGAAAATACAAAAAATATCAAATTATAAATTATTAAGTAACGGGTATATAATATTTTAAATAAATAGTTTAAACTGTTACACCCAAAAATCTTCAAAGGGGTACCAGAGTCGGTCTAGCTATAAAATATATATAAGGAAACAGTTTTAAGAGCTCGAAACCTGTTGCTCGAACCACCACGGACTACGAAATTACGTGAAAAATTAAAAAAAAACAGCTGAGTTCAAAACACAAGTACAGTTTCTTACTTTATTGCTAAATAATTAGCAACAGAATGTTGCTCTGTTTCCTGAAAATACAGGTACTTTCATTTTCCACAAATCGAAGTATTTTGTAAATAATCACTGCTGACAATTGCCACTAATAACTGTTTTTATGGATAAATTTTACTAGAATTAGGCGATAGACTTGAAGAAGCTGCTGATTTTTTCCTAATTTAAGCCCCGGGGTGAAACGAAAAAGAAAAGGCACTAGCTCGGATGACGTAACTGGGAATATAAACAAAGAACAAGGAACTGCATTGTACCATATTGTACACGTACAGTTCATAAAATAGCTGTGATTTCTCGGTCGCTTTATTTATGAAAACATCCCAATATGTAGTTCATACGAACTAAAATTGTACCATCATTCAATTGGATAGAATAAAGCAATAATGACACTTTCATTGCAACCACGAATGCGTCATTTTATTTCAGAATTCATGCAACATGATTGTATTATATACATTGCTCCAAGAAATTAACGCACCAATTATTAATGTTGCGATAATAGAAAAATAGTGCGCTATCTACATCAGCCAAACGCATGCAATGAATATCTAATACAAACCTGATACACACATGTTACTCTTCGTCTGTTACTACATCTTTAGATGAGTGCTTTGCCACCACAGGAGCCCTCCAAAGACAACTTTCAGCAGTACATAATGTGCAGGTTAGCATTGAAACCGTTCGCCAACGTCTTCTGGAAGGAAGTCTGAAAGCCAGATTACCAGCTACTGTACCCACAGTTGATTACACACCACCGCAGACACAGATTGGATTTGAGCGATATGCTCAATGCAATTTTGCCCCCTCAACTGCATTTGGTGGTGGCCCAATAATGGTATGGGAAGGCATATCTTTCATGGCCCGCACAGACCTAAATATCTTTCCCAACGGCACTTTAAACAGTCAGAGGTACATTACGGATATCTTAGAACGCTCGGCCCCACACAGCCAGAATTGTGCTAGCATACCTAGACGACGTTGGTATTCCTGTTATGCAATGGCCAGCCAGAAGTTCCGACTTGAATCCGATTGAGCACCTCTGGGACATTCATGGAAGACAAGTACGATCCCTTCAACCACCCCCTGCAACTCTTAACGACCTAGGGAATTGATTAGTGGAAATGTGGGATAATCTTGTACAAGAGCAGGTTTTTTTAATTTTTGCGTTGATTGTTGTTAAAAAGCGTTGATTGTTGTTAGTTTGGATAAAATATGGTTTACTTAATTTTAAGCATTATCTATGATTAAACGTAGTTCATTACATGCAATTATATTATGAAGCATTCACAGGCCTTAGAGGCCCATCGCTTTTGGTGTGAGACAAGGCTAAGTTAGTTTGTGCAATATACAACAGGGCCCGTCTCTGCGGGTTACCGTGTTGGTGCGTAACCATGCTTAACCTGCTGTTGTGTGTGAATATTTCTGTTTATGGTATTGTTACTCCTCTAAGGCGACCGTAATACGAGGAGTGCCATTAATTTGATTCCCAATGGCAAACGGAGACCGAGACCCAGGACCGAACCAGAAAAATTTTCGATCCTAGGGAGATTCGAACCGGGAAGCGTTTGGACTATTACATCCAAAGCTTGGCTCTCTACCACTGAGCCATCCCCGCCCATTACATGCATTACTTTAAACAATATTGTGATTGTCAGTTGTGGTGCGTTTCTTTGTTCAATACAACCCAAGTTACGAATGGGTGCATTAACTGGCGTAGTTTCCTTTTCTTCAAACTTTGTACATGCAGATGAGAAAATTGCACACAGACTCACAATTTCTAAATTGTATGTCACTGTGTCTCTCTCTCTCTCTCTCTTTCTCTGCAGTACTGTTGATTTTTACTGATTGTTGCTACAGTAGTTATTAGATAACACAGATGCAATTCAAATTGAGCAGGAAAGTGGAATGAATATGAAGTTATTCCTTTAACGGTGATAGTCTCGCCAATGCAAAGACTTCATGTGGCAGTCACAGAAAATATAAAAACAGATTAGTTCTTCGATCCTTCTACGGATACTACTCACATACGCGGCTGTAGTTGGCAACATTGTCATATTTTTCAAGTAAGCGTTAGTAGAATAGGAGAGCGGGTTAGTACCTACTGTTGATATTTGCATACAAGCAAGACTGTTTAGCACCGCTTTTCTACTGTACCATAATAGGATATTGGTTGAAGAATTATGTTTTGTAGTAAGTGCCAGCAACTGTTTAGATAGATCTCAGAAAATTGCCTATAATTAGTAAAGATCTATATTGACTGATATAATTTTAAATATTATTTATGCCAAAAGAATGAATAATGATGATTCTACTTTTACAATCAAGAAACAGGTTCCGCTAGATGCGAGAAAACCACTACTGGCATTAGAAATAAGCACCACCTACTATTTACATAAGTAAATATATATAGTAATATTTCACGAATAAACAGGAACGAGAAAGAAACTTATTACCGAAGATCACTGGTATTAGGTTGTTGGAACACATAATTGGAGTGTATTATGTATATTATTTTTGTTTCCCGTCTAATGGTTTTGGAATGTTTGACTATCGCTTTAGGTCGCCTACAGCAAGCAGCTAACTTACTAACGAAGTGGTTTGATAAGTGAAAACTGACAATCAATAAAAGCAAATGCAAATCAAAAATGTTCGATAGTACAGTGTCGTACATTGCATCAAGAATACGTTTATGGAACTTGTCTGATGTTTCTAGTCTTCTTATAGTATATGGTGTAATTAGCAGCGCCTAGTTCTAATAAAAACTCTTTTCGGGTGCGGCTTTAATGTTCACGTAATTGTGAATTTTTATTGGTCTACT
>JABXWE010000927.1:0-34047 GCA_014611495.1 Limonius californicus | reverse complement strand
ACCGCCACAATACAAATTTGGAATAACCGAATAATGACTCAAATAGAGACGCAACGATAAGGAAGGAAAAATGGGTACTCACTTTGCACCTGTGCTTTGCACGTGTTCAGCAGACAGGACTCGACCAGCCAAGTTGTGCTTCTTGGGGCGTCCGGCTTTTGCTCCAGCGTTGATTGACGAGAGTAGACCAGCCAAGTAGTGTTGGGGTGCCTCGTCGCTAATACTGCTCAATAATTCACTGGGCTGCTCGAAAATTCTGTTTTGTTGAATAATTGAAATTATTTGTTTCAATTATTTTGATGCACTGAATAATTATCCGTTTCGAAGGACCATGTTTTAGGCTCTCGTTTTTAATAGTAAAAAAACTCAAAAAGCCTTTGTAAATAAACTTTATTTTAATGATTGCATCGGAGTCACTTCTTGCTACATGCAAGTCTGTGACCCATTGATGAACGAATGTCGGTCCGTCTCGAAACCGACTCCAATGCCACCCCACCAGGGTGAAGTGTAAAGGCGGCAAATTTAAATGTAATGGCAATTAACACCGTAGAATACTTAAAATTCCATGGATGGCAGGAGAAACAAATCAGAACGTTCTTAGAAGGATGAAGAAAGACAGAGAACTACTAACGACAATCAAGAAAAGAAAAACAGCGTACTTAGGACATACAATGCGCAACACAAAGTACCAATTATTACAGCTAATTATCGAAGGAAGGTATGAAGGTAAAAGAGGAATGGGAAGAAAGATGTCATGGTTATGCAATATAAGACAATGGACCGGATTGAGAACGATAGAAGAATAAAATGGAAAAGGTGGTCGCAAGCATTCAGTATTGGATATGCATAAGAAGAAGAAGTCGGTTGAATATTGTTTGTTTTAGGTGGATGATGATATGATAATTGTACTGTAAGACCCTTTTTTATAAACAAATTCCTATTTAAATTTGAACACTCCTCGTATATGTAGCAGTCGTATTGATTCAGAGACAAAATAGGGTACATAGTTCGCTTGACAACTTCATATATTCTTCTTCTGGGTATAGACCAATGACCTGTTAATTTCCTACAATGGAGGACGTTCTGTGAAGGCTAACCTAACCCGTCGAACAGAGAAGAGAAGTTGCATTACATGGTTTACGATTGTTAAAGATGTTTGTATGACAACCGGGACCGACGGTTTTATGCCACTATATTGGTCCATCCATCCAAGTACTGACCAGCGCGGATAGTGCTGGACTACGAATACCGTTTGAGCGGCGTTCGCAGCGCTCCGCTATGCAACCGATCATATATTCTATATATTCTTACGATGGGAAATCACTCTAACAACCTTTCCAGGTTTCCTATGATTCTGATTCCACTTAATATTTTAGGAAATCAGTAGGTAGGTACTTAGCTATACAGGGTGGTCCTGCAATAGTTGCTCCAACTTGGGAGCGAGTTCTCGACACCAAAAAAGAGAAAAAGTTAATGTAAACCTTCCTCCAACAATGCTTCGTTATGGAGTTACAGCATTCTAGAATTCTAGAGTGAGATTTGTCCGATCACTTTTCTGCATATAATTATAGTAATAGTTGGACCAATGTTTTAAAATTTTATGTGCGTATCTTACTCGTCAAGGTTGAGAATTAGACCGTAGTTTCGTTTCAATAAGTGCAACAGAGGCGTCTCAAATGGGAGGATTAGGTACTGTTTCCTACAATATCTTTTATATTGTTTTGTTTGTCTTATTTTGGACAAAACAGTTTTATTGGGTATGCAAAATACCCAAAAAAGTTACTGTTGTTAAAAGTCGAGAAATTCAATCGTGTTCGAGATAATTAAATTACAGCAGACGCTCGATAACATGAACTAATTCAGACCCGAGTGTGTTCACATTATCGAAATGTTTACATTGCCGAGCGTGATTTTATTAATCAGCAAATTATTAAAAGAAACGTTCAATAACACAATTAATATTTTTTTGCTAATTGTGTCACTCCCGCACCTAGTACAACCTAGTCTATGATTTTCACTTTGTCACTCAATCTTAAACACTTTCTTTTATTGGATGTGGATGCCATAGCCGTAATGCATAAAGGCATGCAATATTGTTACGCCTATGAGCTGTAACTGATAAAGAGCCCTTTGCCCTTATCGCCGAGATCACCAAAGACACAACTACACTTATAAGTATAAAATGATAGAATTTATTCATCTGTATGTTCTACGAGAATATAACAACTTATTCTAAAACATTATCTTAAACTACTTACAATAATAAAGTCAGGTGCAACGCCATTGCTAGGTTGGAATACTGTTTTCTATCAATCACTCACTGACAACTGCTAACTATTCACCCTTCCTCAACTCTTAAGTGTCCTTTTATTAATTCCCTTTTGCACCCATAAGCAATGGCCTGCTTATTACTCAATTTCCCTTATCAAGCGTATTACTTATTCCACATTGCCTAATTTAATAGTCTAATGTACTTTGAATTTGCTGACTAAAATGGCATCACTACTTGCAACATAAATGTGTATACAACTAATTGAAATCACATTACAACATTACAACATAATAATTTAATTTAGAATTTTGGAAATTGAGTTCGTAACAATATGCCTGACTTAAGTTTAACAATGACTAAAATGAAATCAGCGCTGTTCCTACAAATAATTTGCTGAAAATCACGTATGTACATTATAAAAACAATTAAAAAAAGAAGTGTTTACGTTATCGAGCTGTACAGATTGTTTACGTTATCGGGCGTTCCAGTTGATTCTATAGTAAGAATTTTGTGTTTACACAAGCGCGATGTTTCCATTATCCGGTGTTTACGTTATCGAGCGTCTGCTATATTATGAAAAATCGAGTTGCTGTGAAAATTTGGAAATTTTGTACTAAATTCGTAGAATAGATTCAGGACAAGGCAATAAAAAAGCTCACGTAAACATTTGTCCCCAAACGTTTAGTTTACACGGTACAGCCCAACAAATATTTTATGTAAACATAATCTTAGGTACTTATTAACACTTAAATGGGTTGTACCTTGAATTCAAATCATTTGCGAACAAATGTTTATATGCGTTTTATTATCGTCTTGTTGTCCTGAAACTATTCTACGAATTTAATGGATATAGTATAAAATTTCCAAATGTTCACGATAACTCGATTTTTCATAATAATTGAATTATCTCGAAAACGGTTGAGTTTATCTACTTTTAACAAGGGTACCGCTTTTGGGTACTTTCACATAACCTATAAGATTATTTTGTCAAAAATAAGACAAACAAAACAATGTATAAGATATTGTAGAAAACAGTTCCTAATCTTCCCACTTGAGACGGCCCTGGTTTATTTGAACTTGTTTTTCTTATTTAGATGTGCAGAGCTATAGTTCTTACGATGAGCATTTTTCAATTTCCGATTAGCGCTTTATTTGCATACCACAAACTGAACGCATTTCTGTCTTTGTTAATTGCTCGCAGATTCATATTTCCGACAAAGACGTATGTCGTAGTGACATCCGCCAGCGAAACAACACCAACACTGTACGTGAGACGTATTCTGTCGGCTGACACGTTTAATAGAAAGAAACAGACATACTTGAAGAATGTTACAGTTATGCATTCAAACGTCACTACTTAAATCTGTTTCCAGCAGTATTTAAAATGTTTTGGAGGTTTATATGTCAATATTTTGTTTTCGAAAGTTACTTGTAAGAGATTTTATTTACAATGTTGTTTATTGCTGAAATTTATTTTATACACTTGGGGACCCTTTGTTTTTGCTGGGAAATAGTTCTGTAGATATCCGGGTTTGTGGAAATTGGTATTGGTAAGAGGTTGAAGATAAGTTAATAGCATTTTTGTTATACAGCCATTAAAAGGTAATTACAGTTACTGCAATGTATTCTTAAACATGGTAAATGGTAAAACAGGCGTAAACAACATGAGTAAAATATACAATGACTGTTTTCAACGTACATTCTGTACACTACATGTCTAACTGTCATTCTTAATGTTGCGGGCATATTTTCAGTTTTTAACTTTTATTTTGAGCTGTGTATCTTTTTTATTAATGGAAGGTTGTTTTTCCTTTGCTGCACGATTTTCCGTATGGTGGATAAACTTATTTCTAATGCATTTGCAACTCGTTCTCGAACCGCTACAACGTCGCGTAATGGGACAAAATTGTCTTTTTTGCGCGTAAAATAATCGTATAGACTTAACACTGTTGACACGGCGCATTCAAAAAATTTCCGGACATTTCCAACAGCGTTTTCTTTTTACGAGAGCTAAATACCAACTAACATCCAATGTTGAACTGGCTAAGTACAATCGTGTTTTCAAGAATACATTCCAGTAACTGTAATTACCTTTTCATAGCTGTAAGACAAAAAAGCTATTAACTTATCTTCAACAACTTAATACCAATTTCCACAAACCAAAATAAATTGGGATATCTACAGAACTATTTCCCAGCAAAAACAAAGGTTCCCAAAGCGTATAAAATAAATTTCGGCAATAAACAACAAGGTAACTTTGAAAAATAAAATATTGACATATAAACCTCCAAAACATTTTAAATACTGCTGGAAACAGATTTAAGTAGTGACGTTTGGATGCATAAGCGCAATATTCTTCAAGTATCTCTGTTTCTTTCTACTAAACGTGTCAGCCGACAGAATACATCTCACGTACAGTGTTGGTGTTGTTTCGTTTGCAGATGCCACTACGACATGCGTGTTTGTCGGAAATATGAATCTACGAGCACTAACAAAGACCGAAATGCGTTCAGTTTATGGTATACAACTATAAGCCCAAAGTTTGACCAACTATTTCAGGACCATCCTGTATAGGAGAATAAAAACACTTTGGGCGTAATTAGCGTCTTTATAGACTTTCAATTTACCCTTTCCTATTACATTATTTGCATTATCCACTAAGCAAGCGAAAAAATTCATTTTAGCATGACTCTAAACCCGTATCTTGCAAATAATAAAACAAAATTGTTTGCACGTTTTACTAGAATGTCGTAAAATTCACACATGATATAAGATTATTTGCCAGCTTCATGTTACTTGTAATACAAAATATTTGAAATTATATTTGGTAATCTATCTTGTAACAATAATAATTTGCAGAACATTTAAAATGTTTCCTCGCAGTTTCAATTATTTGAAGCAAACGGATACTTAGTCAATAAAATTATTTAATTTGTTTTATTGTTAAAACAACAAAAACTCATTAAAATAACTTATGAGAGAATGGGAAATTTAAGTAGAAAGCAAATATTTGCAATCTTTGTTTATTGTCTAATTAAACAAAGCACGTAATCATACTAGGAAAAGTACGAAAATAATATTTTATTTTTTAAGGTTTGCTATTGAATCATATATATATTTTCAGATCTCCTCTACCTGAACTTCGAGTGGGACAAGGTAAATCGTAATGTCGCTGATACAATGATAAAACTTGGAATACTATTTAAAAAGGCGCATGTACATTGTACAACAACCATACACTTATCTGCAAGTTTATGTAACGGTGACTGACAATTTTGTTGGTGCGCATATGTGTTATCAGAGTAAATAAAATAATTTCAACTAGACTGATTAGTTTGCTTTTAAATCCTTCACGTTCTTGTTGTGCCGCGGAAGGGCAATAGGGTAATACAAAAATTGATGTCCCAATTATTATAGCCAATCAAAGGATTTAAATAAGAAACAGCAGTTGTTAACGCCATTACTTATCAGATCAATACGCTTGTTTTGATATTTTTTATATACAGAAAAATTTTAACTTTATTGGCATTCGGTATTTAAGATTGTCACGTATTTTAGTACTAAAGTCCTCCAGAAAGCACCTCTGTGGTCATGTTGGGTTTGTGTTTTCCATGCTACATGGTCTACTTTGAATCTCAAAATCACTAGGTTTTCCGATGCCGATGCTGAGGCCTGAAACGGCTCTTGCTGTAATTTTGTAAATAATTTTCCACAGAAGATATTGTTGCTAACAAACAAACATTTTAATGAGGTCAAGATATAATTGTTGGATTATTATGATACCGTGTTTACGTTCTCGTTGATCTAAATTATTCTTTCATAAGTGTAATATTTAATGATGAAATTCTCTAAAGGCAATGTTATTTACAGGTGTATAATTAAATTTGCATATTTACTTTGATCTATTCCAAAGTGATTACTAATAGATAATTCGTAGAAGCTCTAAAAAGTGGTGGTTTGCCATGATTGCAGAAGTGTGTGTGAAGTTCCGCTACCTTGATAATCAAATAGAAAGTTGCAAGTCAATGATAATTATGTGTAAATTGCGTAACTCAGATTATTTAATTAATCATTAGCAATTTTTTCAAATAGTTCAACAGTTTAAAATTTAGGAGTTTAATTCATTTGGGCATCAACACAAATCCAACATTATATTTCTTATTATATATCTTAAGCGGTTGCTTGTACATAATATATTCTCACTCATTATATGGTGGTAGCTTACTTGGCAAAATACTTACATTCTGGGTAAAACCCCTTGGTAACCGTAGGCTATAATGCCAGAAACCTTCTTTGGAATTTCTGTAGTTAGGATTCGATGTTAAACAGTAGGGCGCCCGTGGTGCTCAATTTGCGCTGAGGAGAAGCACGTAGCAGAGAAGATGCCCAACAGTGGGCCCAAATAGGCCGTGACCTAGCAATTTGGTTGTTATATGTATTCTATTCTCACTATTATTTTCTAGGTAAATTTCTCGAGCTAAACCCAAACATCGACACCAGTAATAAGAGTAACTATACTTAGAAATTGGCTGAATCTTCAATAAATAAACAATTTTATGTACAAATGCTCTAAAAAACTGGTCAAAAATATTCTCACTAATTATACATTGAAATAGGTACATTTCTCGTCCTAAGACTTCACATCGACACCAGGAACAAAGTACTATAGCTAGAAATTTGGTTGAGTCTCTGATAATTATATAATTAACCAGTTTTTAATCTTTGTATTTTCATCGGTAGTTAAGGTAAAATTAAGAAAGAAAGTTTGGTTTTTTTTCTGTTTGGGGGTTTCTTTTCGGGTTTTTTATTTGGATGTCATAAAAAATGTAATATTTAAGAGAAGAATACAGCATCATTAAACGTAATGTGGTTTTAATCGTCGAAAGTAAAGAATGGTAAAGTACGATGTGCCGGGAGGAGCCGGGAGTTCACGGAGCTGTACCAACCAGATAGAGGTGTATGCAGTCTGGGTACTAGATGAATAGCCGTCCAGGCGCATTTTAGCGTGCCAAACTTCAGTGTAAAGGTTGGTGCTGATAAAAGATAAACTAGTTAAAGTGACATTAAAGCAAAGTGACGGTTATACGAATTTGCACGTGTTATTAATTTTTTTGTTGAACGTTTTCAATTTCTTTGTACAAGACGAAGCCACGAGTAATGCCCTGAGCTAACAGTTTTATGTTTGAGCTAGTTGGCATGAATTGTTTGTTTATTCCATGACTTTTATAAATACAGCAACTTTTTGTAGCCACCAACGTGGGGCATCACCAACCGGCATCACCAACACCAGGCGATGATCGTTACTTCTCGTAACTTTCTCGTTGAAATCGAACTCTTAATGCAACCTAGCTCCGAGGAGAGTTTGCTGCTGCTACTGGAAAGCTGGTACCAACGCAAATAATAAGAAATCAACCTTATGACGTCGACCTATACGTTCGAATACCATTGGTTAGTGTTTCATTTACTGCAAATCATAAAAGAGCCTGCGGAATGTGGAGTATAAAAATTGAAGCCATAACGACTGGGGACGAGTGTTGTTTAGAGATGAATCAAGATTGGCTTTGCAACAGAATAGAAGGCGTGTTTTAATTTGGCGTAAACACGGAACACGAAATAACCCACAATTTGTCCGGGAAGGGCCACTATATGAAGGTAGCGATGTGGTAGTTCGAGCTAGGATAAATACCTACTGGAGGTCATACAAATCTTTAATTCATTTAGAATGGTCGTGGATGAGATTCTGTGATTCATTGTTTTTCCATATGCAACAGCAGTAAGAGAACAACTCATGTTTATGGATGATAATGTTGGTCCACTTTGAGCAAACATAGAGCACAACTAGTTTGATGAAATGGGGATCGTTAGAACGGACTCGCCGACCAGAAGTGAAAATATTATAGCAACTGTCTGAATTCAAGTAACAGTGCAACAATTTTGCGCAAGTGGTGCAAGATGCGCCAGTTGTACCCCCTTTAAAGTTGACACAACGCAACATTACATATAGCATGACAACCAAAATCACTTTTCCTTTAATTTAATTAATGTGATCAACGTTGCCTACTTATGACAATACTAAGTCGAGCTGTCAACTTACTTGCTCTTGATGTTTTCAGAAAATGAGAAAACAAATTTGCTGCATATTTTTGGTGAATGCCGCCCGTAATGTATATATCAGACGCTATCTAACTAGAAGACCACTGCCTGATAAAATATTTAGACACCTTAAAACTTCTTTAAGATCTGAAGGTAAATTTGTTAGTTCAAGAAAATGTAGGCCCAGAACGTTTACGAACATGAAAAATGAACTAGCAGTGTTAGAGGCAGTGAATGGAATTTCCAATATAAGTCAAAGAGATCCAAGCAAAATGTAGATATTAGTAGAACTTCAGTTAGAAGAATTCTGAAAGCTAATGTATTTTATCCCTATTAAGTTATTTTGATGCACGAACTGCATGAAAATGCTCCACAGAAAAGATTTCAATATTATAATTTCTTTCAGAATCAATTTCTTTCGGATCCACGTTTTTTAAATTGTGAATTGCTTAGCAGAGACAAAACTCTCAAGCAATGGTGAAGAGAATAGGCATTATTCGGGGAAAATTGGATTGGCAGAGGAGCCATGACCACCGAGAAGTTGCGATATCACCTCACTAGACTTTCTTTTTTGTGTTGCAATTAAATAAATAGTATACCGTACTCCAGTAGTAAATAAGCATGATTAATATAATACATATAATACACCCTTGCTCGAGTCTGAAGATCGTTACTAAAACGAATTAGAAAATGTGCGGAAGTGATTGAAGGAAATTTTGAACATTTACTGAATTAAATAAAATTTTGCTGTATATTTTTTGTTTTTCATTTGTTTAGTTTTTACTATGATACGGTTGCGCACTAATGGGGGCTTTTCTTGTTAAACGGTAATATAAGTAATATTAGTAAAGTTGTTAATTACTACAGTAACATATAGTATCTATGATCCATTTCTATGCTATAAAATATCCAATAATTTCAGGTGCTGTGATACAGGTATGTTGGATTGCGTCAACCACTTTTAAGGGAGTACACCTTAGCTGGCCTACCCTGTATATACTACCTAAATGTTTTTTTTTATAAATTCAGGGTTTATTTGCTAAGCTATTATTAACTTCAGAAAAAACCATGTAGAAGTAAAAGGGATACAGTATCAGGCGACTAGTATTTGGGCCAGTAAAACAAGATGGCCGACTGCCGGTTTAAACGGAAGTGACATTATATATATTTGGCAATGGTATACCGTATTTTTGCTAGTCATTGGATTGTATGACATTTTCTTTGGAAATCATAACACAACTGACGACGTAACGTTAATAATAAGCGGGATATTTGCATTTGAAATGTAAGCATTCTTTGCTTATTAAATTTTGGGCCACAGTGTTATGGTTTTCTAAGGAAGAAATATCATACAATCAAAGTAGCCTAAAAATACATAGTGTTCCATTGCAAAATAATATAATGTAATCATGCATTTTTTAGATTAAGTCAGTTGTATGATATTTCCTTCTTATAAAACCATACACAACTGTGGGCTTAAAATTAATAGTAAGTGAGATATTAGGATCTGTGGAATCATTATCAAAGGTTAGGGTGTCTCTGGGAAATATGAGCATACTAGGTAATATGAGCACATTTGTAAAATTGAATTTAAAATGCTCACGTTGGCGGTCTGTGGTTGAATTTGTTGTTTACTTCCTTAGTGTGCCATAAGAAACGATTAAACCATCTGCGACGTCGCTAAACGTCATTTTGGAGATGTTTACGTTTGTACGTACAAAAGTTCAGGTATGTTAAGACTATTTTACGGGCTTTTTAAAGATTATAGTGTAAAAGTTATTATTGTGGCTGTGAGTTAATTTGATCTGTCAGTATAGATAACATTGTTGCATCGATTGTTGAAGGTAAGAAACTGTTATCATCAGTCATTTTTCGTGCAATTAATTTCTAGCCAAACATTGTGGTTTTGGATAATATGAGCATAGGCTAACCTTGGGTGCTCATATTACCGTTAGGGCCAAAGACAATAAATTTAATTATTAAAAATTTGTTTTAAAGGTATTCACAATAGAAGAATGCCTAAAACTCGCATGAAGAAGTATATAAGATCTAGTTGGTCCTCTGACAGCATTAAGCTTGTTTTAGATAAAAAAATTTCTGAGAAAAGAGCTGCAAATCAATGTGGAATTCCACGACAAACATTAAGGCGTTATTTGGAAAAAACTCGTCTTGGTCAGGAATTTTCTTTGAAGGAAAAATTGGGACGAAAGAGTGTTAATATTAGAACAAGAGAAGGAATTAGTGCAAATACTTCTTGATATGAAGAGAAGGCTGTTTGGTGTCAGTATGAAAGATGTAAAAAGATACGTCTTCAAGTATTGTGAACAAAATGGTATCAATAACCATTTTAATAAAAATAGAAAATCAGCAGGTGATGACTGGTTTAAGGATTTCCTTAAAAGGAACCCACAAATTTCAGTCAGAAAACCCGAAGCGACATCTATGCAGATGGCCCTTGGGTTTAACAAAACTAAAGTCCAATTATTTTTCGACAACTTAAAAGCACTAATCCTTAGCGAAAATGCTGAAACAATTAGAAGTCCACCTGAAAATATCTTTAATGTCGATGCATCTGGGTACACAACGGTCCACAAACCTGGAAAAATTGTTGCCAAAAAGGCTAAAAAATGCGTGAGTGCTATTACAAGTGCTGAAAAGGGTAAAAATATTACAGTCTTGTGCTGTATCAGCGCAGTTGGACAGTTCATCTCACCAATGTTTGTATTTCCAAGGGTGAGAATACGTCCCGACCTTCTTGACAAAGGCTCACCAGGTGCAATTGGAGTTGCTAACTCATCTGGGTGGGTTACTGAGGAATTGTTTGGAATATGGTTTGACCATTTTATAAAAATTATAAGGCCAGATGTTCGTCGCCAACCAGTGCTTCTAATTCTCGATCGCCATACATCCCATACGAAGAACCTGTCTGTAATTTTAAAAGCGAGACAGAATAACGTTGTAATTCTGTGTCGTCCTTCCCATTGCACGCATAAATTACAGCCACTTGATGTGGCGGTTATTAAGAACACAAACACTTTTTATGATTAAGCAGTTTCCACTTGGATGACTCAGCATCCTGGAATTGTCAAGAATTGTCTCAGAAAAGGATATTCCAGAATTGTTTAATACGGCGTATGGTAAAGAAGCAACTATGAAAAATGCACTTTCAGGATTTAGAAAAACTGGAATACATCCATTTAATCCGCATCTATTTACTGAAGAAGTCTTTAATGCATCTGAAGTAACTGATAGAATTTTTCACAATACCAAGATTAATATTGAAAACTTAGAAGTCACACCACCTCAAACACCCACAATTGCTGAATATCGGAATATGCCTAAACCTCCTGAAAAATCGTAGGATTGCAACAGAACTGTAGTCGATGAAAGTCCAGAACTAGCTACTACATTGAAGCATTTGAATTCTTCCTTTAGAGATCTTATTCCAGTTCCTATCAGGAAAATAACACCTAGTTGTGCCAAGAAACGCAAACTAGCCCATTCAACCGTATTAATAGAGAGTCCCTACAAAAACGAATTAATGGAAAATGCAGGAAAAAAGAAGAAGATTCCTGTTCCAAAAAGAAACTTGAGTAAAAGGGAACCTAAGAAGATAACGGAAAAAAGTGAAAATCAAAACGATAAAGATGCAGACTGCCTTTTTTGTGGAGAATCATTTTCAAATACAGGAGGTAACTGGGTCAAGTGAATCTAGGAAAAAATACCCCCGGAAAAAATACCCCCGGAAAAAATACCCCCTGGAAAAAATACCCCCGGAAAAATACCTCCCGAAAAAAACCCCCTGGCAAAAAATACCCCTGGAAAAAATACTCACATTCAAAATACTTGTTGGTATTTTCATTTTATATTGTCTTGTGATAATCCTACATTAGCAACAAGATTTGACAAAAAAAGCTTCTAAACATGTTATTATTTTATTATTTTACTTGTACATTTGAAAACTACAAATTATATACTGAAGTAATAGTAACACACACTTACACTTATACGGTTTCTCTAATTCATATGTTGTGACTTACTGCGGTTAAAAAATTTTCTAATCTCTGGTGCCCGTTGAATATTCCTCACATAACGCCTTTAATCGAGTTTGCAGTACTTCATAGACCGGCCGTTTTTTCGTTGGTGGAAGCCTTCCAATAAGTCGTTGTTGAATCTTGGTTCTGTCGCAAGCAAGTTCCAGCCTCATCTTATTGATTAAACCGAATTATGTAAAGTATATAAAAAAATCTGGGTAGGTAACCCACCGAACTTTCTTATATACTTTGTATAAGAAAGTAATAAATATTAAAATAATAAAATAATGCAACATTGTAATCAACCAAACATAATAATGCGTAATATCTAAACTTGATATTTAAAATAATCAGATAACATTTTAATTTTAAAAAAATTATTATGTTTGTTTAATTACGATGTCACATGAATTAAATTGCTTGTTAATAATTACCTTAAATGAGCCGTATTTGCAACATCACCAACGAATTTCACTTGCACAGTTTTTCTGCACCACATACATATACCCATTACACAATAACTTCTCACCACCTTTGTTAGAGGTTATCACTTCCACAGTTAAAAGTAAATTGAAAAAATTTCAAAATTTTGGTTGATATAGTCATTCAAAACGAGGAATTTATTTAGGCTAACAGGGGTTTTTGTAAAAATCATTAGTGTAGGGATTATTTACAGATATCCTGATAGCTATGCATGCAAGTACTTGAATATTTGGTATAATTAGGGAAAACTAATCCTAATCCTTGACGCGAGGACAAGGAAGGGAATGGTAAGGACATTATTTTTACTGCTGTTAGAATTTTATTATATTTTGATAGTTCGGAATGTAAGATTTATAGCCGCACGCACCTACCCACAGACAAGCATTTTTTCTAAATCATTTTTTGGGGTTCCTGCAGGTTCAAGTTATTAAAAATTTAGAACAAATTTGGGGACTTTGATGTAGAGGTAGCTAATTAGTTATGAGGGGGTATTGTTTTCCGGGGGTATTTTTTCCAGGAGGTATTTTTTCCGGGGGTATTTTTTCCAGGGGGTATTTTTTCCGGGGGTATTTTTTCCGCTGACATTTTTTCCGCCACCCAGATCAAGTGTATGGCATGACAAAGATAGGCACATGTTGAATGCGCAAGAATTACAGCAAAAACGAAAATATACCGTTGCGACCTGTGCACCTGATTATTTAGCCTATATTCCTTTCTTAACCAGCCTTTTATTTTTTATGTAAACTTGTATTGAAGTTCTTCTTCTTCTTCTTCTTCTCTAATCCTTAGTGCCCTTTTGGGCGTCGGATGGCGGTCTCTAGTCCTGTACCAATTTTTCCCATGTTTTCCTGTCCCTCGCTATTGTTTTCAATTCCTCCATTGTCACTCCACTTTCTGCCCCTATTTCTTTGATTTGTTCCATCCATTTTCTTCTGGGTCTGCCTCTTTGTTTTTTGATTGGTTTTCCGACTTCCATTATTCTCCTTGTTATTCTGTTGGGTTCCATTATTACTATGTGTGCATACCAGTTTATTTGCTTCATTTTTATTATCTCCATTATTGGTTCCTGTTTAGTTATGTCTCTTATGTCTTCATTTTTTATTCTGTCCCACTTAGTTTTTCCTGCCATTTTCCTAAGGTGTTTAATTTCCATAGCATTAATTTTAGACTCGTCCTTTTTCCTAATTGTCCAGCTCTCGCAGGCGTATGTTAGTGTTGGTAATGTTATCATATTATGTATTTTCTTTTTCACCTCTAAATCTGTCTTTGTGTCGTAGTATTGTTTTGTTGATGGTATAGTAGATTCTTGTCGACTTGTTAGCTCTATCTACTAATTCTGCCTCCATTTTACGGTCCTCCGATATCATACTTCGTAGGAATTCATAAGTCGATACTCTTTCCAATTTCTTGTTTTTACAATTTAGGTATGTCTTTATTGTTTTGCTCTCCTTTATGTTTTTCATTCACAATAGTGTGTTTTGCTTATGTTCACTTCCATTTTCCTGTTTTCTATTTCTTCAGTCCATGCGTTTACTAGCTTTTGCATTTTACTCCTGGTGTTTGATAATAATACTATGTCGTCTGCATATAGGAGGCTACTTAGCTTAATTGCTTCTAGGTTCCTGTGTCCTATTGCTGTTTCCAATTGATTGTATTTTTCTTTTATTTGTTTGGTTATCTTGTCTATTATAGTTATAAATAGCAAGGGGCTTAGGCTATCGCCTTGCTTAATTCCCTTATTCATTTCAAACTCTGTCGATCTTTGCCCTGCTAATTGTACTTTTTACTTTTGACTGTTGCATATGTACTTCTTATTGCACTTATCAGTTCTTTATCTACTTTCAATTCTCTCAGCGTTTTCCAGATTTCTCTTCTGTCTACTGTATCAAAAGCAGCCTTCAGATCAATAAATGTAAGATACAATTCTTCCCCTTCAACGATTTTCCTTTCTATTATGCTTATAGTATATATATTGTCGTTTGTTTGTCTATTTGGTCTGAATGCTGTTGTTCTTCTCCTATTTTTAGCTCTATTTGGCTTCTTAACCTCTTTTCTAGTATTTTTGTGTAAATTTTGTAACTAGTTTGGGCCAAGCATATTGGCCTGTAGTTTTCGCTCTGCGTCTGTATTCCTTTCTTATGAATTGGTATTATAAGGTTATTTTCCTAATCTCTCGGTATTTTCTTCTCTTCCCATGCTTGACTGCAAATATCCCAAAACCAGTCTATTCCTTTTTGGCCCAAATCCTATAACATCTCGGGTGCTATACCGTCTTCTCCACATGCCTTTCCAAATTTTATTTTTTGGATTGCTTCCTCTACCTCTTCCCTCTTGATTGTTTGTTCCTGGTATTGAAGTTCAATAAATATAAATAATTGCAGACTTTTATTTTTGGTGCAAACCTGTATTAAAGTTATGTATACATATAAATAATTACATGTGTGCTCATATTTTCCTGGCAAGTGCTCATATTAGCCAGATGCAAGGTAATATGAGCACAAAACCCAATTTTTATAAATCACATACAGGGTGATTTTTAAAGACAATATAAGTGAAAGCTTTTGGATATTAATAACATATATTTAGATGTAAATATACATACCCAATGTTTGTAACGAACTATTAAAAATAACCAAAAAAATTAAGTATTTCCTTAATATGCTCATAATACCCCGATATACCCTATATACAATAATTCAAATGCAAATATCTCGTTTATGATTACTTTTAGGGCGACAGTTGTATTAGGGTAGTTTGTTAAATTTTAAAAATTGAAATCATGTCCTTTTCCACAGTTAATAATAAGTTGGAAAATCAGCTCGCCTTGAATTCAAAAACAACCTGTATACGTTGTTATAAGGGAGGGAGTCGTTTTCATAATATATAACTACATTCATATTTTTGTATTAAATTAATAACTTTTTAATAAGACCTTGTTTTAATTTATCGTCAATATACGTCCAAAAATAGTATGAAGTAAATCAACACAAAATGCGAACGAAGTGATAACCCAAAGTTGTATATAAATCTTTTTTTTTTGTAACTACATCAGTACATACCTATCTATTCACAACCAAAGAAATTTTCAAGAATTGACTATAGATCCCTTCGCTAAGTTAATTCCGTAGCATAAATTATTTAATAAGTTCTTCATCCAGTACTGACGAACTGGATTGTCACATGCAATTGTTAACCCCAAGGTGGCGATTAGTTAACATAATTTCCCATGATGCTTCAATTTGGCGGGAAATGCGATAAAGCGTGAAAACGCCCTATAAACATTTTGTTGGAGGAAATGTTGCAATCTTTGAACTGCTGATTTTATTATTTTCGTTGTAAGCGTCCGAATTAATTGCAGAAGCGAATTATGAAATGCCGCTTGCGTGCGAAAACGCTGAATCATTCCATTTAAAAGCGTTGTTTTGGCTGCTCTAGCGGAAAGGTACTTAAACCTAAAATGGGGCTAAAATTGGAAATATTCGGAGGGGAGGCGGATTTTAGCTCCAAGATAACCACATGTGTCTAATCCCTGATTCAACAAGCATACAGGCGGTAGTTCGTAAGTACGCTCGTTGTTGGTTTCGTGTTCTACGGACGGGCCGCGTTATTCCGAAATAGTGGGGTACACTTCGTAGCTCAGAACTATAAAAAATTCCGAAGGAAAATCGCTTTTATTGAGAACCATTATCAATACCGCCCTGATAAGGTGGCATATCCGCTGACATGACGACACGCGATAAGTCAGCTAAACACTTCTAAAGTCGACATTACATTATTAAATGTCCTTCGCTGGTGTTGTACATTGAAACCATACGATCATATACGCAAACGATAGAACAGCTGCTGTTGTCGAGCCTTCGGGGAAATGTTTTGTATCTGGTACAAGTAGTGATACAGATAGTCTTCGGTGTTCCGACTTGTAGCTTGTGTAGGAGTTCAGTGTCCAAGTGATGTGATGTTCACGTGAAGCTGTTTCACTGCGACTTTGTAATTATTAACACAACAAACCTGTGGTTAACTACCTCTACGAACGATAATTTAAATGTTTACGCTAAAACACAACGAAATCTATTTCCAAAGAAATTATCCAATTGAAAGGATAACCATATTTTTTAGCCATTACAAAATTCGAACATTGCCTAAACATTTATAAATCTAGTGCCGTTTGAATTTTGAAAAATGTCGAAGAATAACAGCAACGGTAATGTTGGCGCCAACACGCGTCTGATGGGTGGTCCCGAAAAAAATTCCATTTCCGAAGAAACTAATTGGAAAATACCAGAGGCGACCAGCGAAGCAGTGGGACGCAGACTTGCGGTTAAATATCATAATGTCCCGCAAACTGACAAAAAACATACTAAAGGTAATTTTTGACAAAAAGGAATTGTGTGAAAATATTTGGCTGTATTCGCGGACGCGCTAATTTCGAGTACAATGAGTTTAATTTTCGCGCAAATAATAGAGAATTCGAATGGTGTGAAATACTACTTTACTATGGTTCGGAAATTAGAAATGGTTTTACAAACAATAAAATACAATAAAGCAAAGTGCCGCCGCGTTCCTTTAAAATTAAAAATGATTAGAGTGTGGAGCTAATTACCAAATACACAAAGCAGTAGAGAATATTCCACCGTGGTGAACTTACTGAGTCATGTTATTTTAAGTTCACATTCTTTGTTTGCTTTGTGTCTTTTTGAAAACACTTGTAGCTCATACACGCTACGCTTTTTTAAAGTTGCGACTTACAATTTCGCAACATTTACATTAGTTATTAATTTTCACACGCCCCCCAGTAGAAACCATTTTTAAACAATAGCTATTGTGTTATGTTATATCCAACTAAGTCTATGTTCACTCGAACTTTATATTTTATCTCGTTTTTGGTAGCTAAAATATCGTTTTGTATGACTGCCTTCCCCTTACCTTGGGCCGAATTAGATTTCCATATTCAGTGGTTATTTTTAAATTAATACTTAGAGAGTAATGCAAGTTTAAAGTGAACATTGTTCGATTAAATGTAATTAAAAAAATGAAAGTTGTAAAAATGACCTTGAAAATACCGACTCTTACTTAAGTTGACCCCGCACTTTCTCTTGAAATTTAGTTTTGTCGTTCACAGTATGCTGATTAGTGGTCGGCATGGATTGTTTTTTATATAAGGTCAATGTCAGCACAAAATCGAAAGAGAAAGTGCAGAAATCTAAGTTAATTAAAAAATCTGCTTCTTCACCAGCGGGTTATGAAAATTTTCCCCAAAATCTGTTTTAAATATCCGTCAAAAGTATATAATGAACGACCGAAAGGTTACTATGGATGTCAATTTTTGCCATGGTTATATAATAATATATACTGCGAAGTATTCTTAAATACAGTGTTATATTAATGATTTCTGAAATCTAATGATGCAAAAACGAACTTCTATTAATTTTATCCACAGAAACTGGTTATATCTAGCAAAATTTGCTTTTACTGGCAGAAACTGGAAAATAGTTACATGTAAAGTAAAAATTTATCTAAGACGGAATGCAACATAACCACTAAAATTTGATAACGTTTTTAGTTCTATCTTCGGTATATTCTTTCGAGCACTTTAATACTTCCAGTATAATAATTATTTTGCCTTCGTTTGATTTTTGTACTTTTATTTATGTTAACCTCTTTTTTAATTACAGTTAATGCAAAGCAATAAACCATAATACATTTCCATACATACATAAAAATCATATAGGTATACCATATAAATTTGTAATTCATACAAAGTAAGGTTAAGTCAGACCCTAACCAAAGGGATTGTATTTAGATTTCAAATTGCAAATATATATATATATATAATATTATATACATATATATTATATATATATATTTACTTATGGCTACCTAAGTGAGACTCAGACATTGAAAAGTCCCGTAAGGAGTGAGCACCGGCAACAAGTGAGGACCAATATACGGACC
Organism: Limonius californicus; assembly: GCA_014611495.1. Taxonomy (NCBI): domain Eukaryota; kingdom Metazoa; phylum Arthropoda; class Insecta; order Coleoptera; family Elateridae; genus Limonius; species Limonius californicus. Next base: position 15,213 of record JABXWE010000927.1, on the reverse strand, counting down.
TCACAAGTTTCGGGCTTGTAATTTTGCCAAACGGAAGCTGATCATGTCCCGACTAACGGGAGTAAAAATCACGTGGACCTCATATTGGATGGAAAGTGGTCCGAGTATAAATTTTAGTTCAGCGTTTTGCCACTAGTAGCGTTTTCACTTGAGTATATAGCCATCTCAATATACAATTTTTTTCAAGCTACCGAATAAGTGAACCCCATAGGAGTGGCAACGCCGGGTTATAAGTCGTCTGATGTATTTTATATTACGCTCGTCATTCAAATAAAAGCAGGAACTGTCTTTCCATTTTCAAGGTTTTAACTACCTCTTATCAGGTTAACTTGCTATTAATTAGAATCTGTGTTAAAATAAATTATTTCTTCGACGATGTTTTTTGTATAAAAAGAAGAAATTTGTAAAGTAATGAAGAGAATTTTTATTATGAATTGCGGCAAGTAGGTGTAAAAAATAAAACTGATACTTATTTTACGTTAATTTTGAAAAACCAAATTTGTTTCTGTTATTCATGAGGGTGATTACTTGGTAAAAACCAACTTTAAAATATTATTACATGATTTGGAATGATGTTTATGAATTGCAGTTTGTTACTTCGCTAATGATAATATAAATTATTTTGAAAACGCTGAGACACAAAAAAGAAAGTGTTTTCCTTACTGTCTTATACTTGCTGCTAAGCCATTCGTACGCTTAACTTTTCTAATGCATCGTGGAGTCTATTTGACCCCAGTGTTCATTTTTTTACGATAAAATGCTGGTAATACATGCTACCTCAATTTCCTTCTAGCTAATCTCATTCCACATGTTTACCTACAGAATGGCTATGTCAAAGCGGTTTTACTGCTTTTTTTACACTAAATATCTTATATTCAAAAATTGCTGGAGTATCTAAGCCCCACTGTGCATTTTATGTTACAAAATCATTTTTCGGTTGTATTTTTTTCCTACTGTAGCTGTCAGTTTCGACTCTTAACTGCGAAGAATTGTACTTTCCCCAACTGCTGCTGATCTGCTGGGTCAGGGATTTTATACATTTTAATCGAAATATTTTGGTAAATGTACCAGATAAAGGGGATTTACCTAAGCTTCGAAATGTATAGCATACAAACGCATGTTTTTATGCAGAAAGTTATTCTTTTTCTTTCTTTGTGATCAACGTGACTTCCTTTGAAATTTCTGCCAAACAAACAACGAGTTGTGCATTCAACGTAGAAATGTTTTAGCAAAATAGGGAAGATTGATTATTTCATATGTTCGAAAAATAAATCTGTGATAGCGTTCTGTGCCTTCCATGATGGTAAAAGTGTAAATGATGACGAACAAAAGAGCAAACCTAAAGCAATATTATTTTATAATATCACCAAAGATGCTGTTGACGTACTAGATAAATTATGTGTTACAGCACACAACGACGTTGGCTTATGGTAGTTTTTTTAATGAAATAACGATTAGTTGTGAACAGTAAACAGTGCAGTAGTGTCCTATAATTTTAATCCAGTATCTTGTGGAAGATGCTGCACAGAAATGCAGAGAACACTCTGTGTCATTTATTTTAATTACATTTAGTAATTCTAAGTTATAAATATTACAAAAAAACACGTTTGTTGTTATGTTCCTACTGTGAGCTTAATAAAAACCTAATAATTGAAACGATATTATAATATCTATTGCTTGGGATCAGTATGACCGCACAATACACTTCATGCTACAAAAACGAACTGTGCATTTGGAAGGTTAATAAAATATGTTTTCTAAAAAAAAGGATGGCTATACGGTGGCCTTTAAAATAAGTTTTGGCGATTTGATTGGCTCCCTGTATACGAGGGGGTATTGATAAGTACTTAGCCTACCATATAAATCGCCACAATATTTCAAAACAAAATTTTATTTATTCAACATAATCTTCTTTAATACTTATACATTTAGCAGAACGTTCATAAAGTAATTCTAAGCCATTTAAAAAAATCATTGTCTTGGTCTGCAAACCACTCCTCAACGGCACGGCACATATTGCTTCGTTATTTGTCGAAAATCTTTTACTTTTCAAATATTTTTTGAGTTTTGGGAACAAATAATAGTCTGACTGTGCTAAATCCGGAGAATAGGGCGTGGTGGTCAACCAATTCAAAACCAATTTCATCAATTTGCAATCAACGATTTGTGAGCAGGAGCGTTGTCTTGCAAAAAGAGCACACCTCTGGCAAGTTTTCCGCGGCGTTTTTCCACAGTTTTCTTACATAATTTAGTTAGCAACTCAGTATAATATGCTCCCGTGATAGTTCTACCCCGTTCCAAATAATCTATCAGAATTATCCCATCTTTGTGATCACGCACGTTCATAGAAAATGTGCAATCCTTCTGCAATATTCTTAATCCCAGTACGTCAATTTTGGTCTTCCAGGGCGGTGCTCATCTTTCAAATCTGATCTTCCTCTTTTATATTCCGCAACCCACTTTTAATAGTGGCGTATGAAGGACATTGATTAGGATCACCTAAGGTTTCTATCATATCAGCAAAAATTTCTTTGCTCGATAACCCTTTCAAAAATAAATACTTAATAACTGACCGAAACTCGATTTCCTCAAATTCCTTCTTTTCCTCTGACATGCTGTTTTAAAAAATTCACAGTTTGATCACCGTTCAGCTTATGAATGTCAAACTTTGAGAAGTAATTTATGAAACATCATAGTTGTAACCATAGCAACCATATTCACTTTTCTTTACTAGAAACTTTCCAGGCTGACTATATATCAATACCTCTTCGTATGTAATAGCAGCTTAATATTTATACAATAAGTACATTAATTTTAACGAATTCATCAAATTTATAATTCTTGTCAATATTACAATTTACTTTCAGCTTAGACCGCGTCGTCATTTGGGAACTACACCCAGCGTTATCAGGTAACGACCAACCTGCAGCTTGTCTGCCTTTACAGGCATTTGCTCTAGAAGTTTGAGCAATATTTGTTCGTAGGCCCTGTATGCCTAACAGGGCCGTGTGCTTAGATTATTTAAACCTTGGGGCGGACAAGGATTTGATCTTAATGTATAATAATAGAACATTGTGTTCTATTTACTCTGAAGATGCATGCTGCAATGTCTTGTGAAACGTTATTTTGTATGGGTTTACGAACAGCTAACAGGCATAAGCCGATTAAGTATTATTGTCCTGGCAAACAAAATACATTAAGATCAAATCCTTGTCCGCCCCAAGGTTTAAATAATCTAATCACACGGCCCTGTTTAGGCAGGCAAGGCCTACGAACAAATATTGCTCAAACTTCTAGAGCAAATGCTTGTAAAGACAGACAAGCTACCTTACCCGATAATGCTGGGTGTAGTTCCCAAATAACGCCGCGGTCCAAGCCGAAAGTAAATTGTAATATTGACAATTCGAGAAACCGCGAAAGCCTCAAAGAATAAAGGTATAACTCTTAGCAGCAAGATCTCATTAAATTTTTTCTAAACATTCATTTGATATTTATCGCAATGGTTTATGAAATATACACAATTTCATCTACATACTATAAAATAGTGCTTTATTATTTGAATTTCTTCCAGTAATGTTTGAACAGTGGTTTTCTTTAATTTAAATCTTTGGAAAAATAGAAATCAACCGAAAAAATAAAATGATTACAACGATAAGTCTGAGGTCGGGATTTAAATGACTAACCATTTCTAGTTTCTTCAATTTGTAAAATTTATCTATTTATTAGTTACCACAGAGAAAAATAGTATTTTTTTATAAACACTTCATTTACATTTACATTCGTTCGAAATATTTCGTACACACTTGTAGCTGCCTTATCCTGACGAAATAGTACTGTCAGATGCTTCTGCTACCCGATAAGGTTAATCCTATGGAATAAGTAAACTAACCTCTGATGTAGACTACCGGACAATTGAAAGACAGAAAAGACTGTAACAAGGGGATAAATGTTTCTGTTAGCTTGTCTAGAACTTTATGAGAGCACTGAAAGACTGGCCCTAAGCAGTATTATCTGGCAACACCGCTTGGTCCTCGCTGAATCAGTTGTATGTAAAATTGGTCCTCTGATGATGCGTATACTGAACCGTAAATATACACCGTCCCGCTTTACATTTACTACCGTGAAGCCTCACTTTGTTGTGATATACATATTGAAATTTTTATGGTTAAAAACGATTTTCTGGTTGTATATTTAAATGTTTAGTACTGTGCTGTATAAATGCTTTATAATTATCGTGGAACGAATTCATTATCGTGCAGTCCTCAGAAAGGTAGGTGTATGTAAGGTCCTCAGTTGTTGCGCCAGTCAAAAATATATATATATATATATATATATATATATATATAGCTATGGTAATTTTATGAGCAGGTCGTAGGTGTACCATCAGTGCACTGCATGTAAGTGTGTGTACATATTTTTACTTATGGATCTCCTCATTAGGTATTCATGTGCTAGTAGATTTGTTAAATGGTTGTTCTATTGGAGGTAGCGTTGGAATAATCAGGTTCGCATGGCGAACGTGAACATATTCATGTGATCGAAAGCGTGAGCTCCAATAGGGCAATTATTATAAAAGGAGGGTTGTTATGGTTATGGATAAATAAGGATGAAAAATTATTCGAATTCCAATATTTGAATAAAGCGGAGGTGTGATCAGGCTTCACCTAGTAAATCACACCCGAGCAAGCAAATTATATTAAATTAACATACAACGAATCATATTTGGCACAATACATTTCATATGTTGTAAGATTTGTTCAATTAAACGAAGTTATGGTACAGGCAGTTTTACTGAAGTGTTTGAGTATATTTAGAGGTATAGAAGCATAAAGGAAGCCACAAAGCCCTGAGAAGAGAAGTTTAAGCCGAGGTGAAACAGTAAGGTGAGAGTTCATTGATCATTGAGTTGAAATCTGCTAGTACAATCAGCTAGGGGAGTTGTACATAGCAATATATATTAGCGTATCAGGCCTTAAAGGCCCAGGGCTTGATTAACTGTTGATCTCCATTTGATCCTATTCCGTGCCAAGTTTTTCCAATCTCCTATTCCTGTTTCTTCTAAGTCTTCTTCTATACTCTCCATCCATCTTTTTTTTGGGTCCTCCATTTCTATTTCTGCCTTCCGGCTCTTCTATCCATGCTTCTCTGGTGCTACTTTCTGTGTTCATTCTTTGTAGATGTTCTAGCCATCTTAGCCGACTTTGTTTCACTATCTTTGCAATTGTCGGTTCTTTGCATAATATTTGTAGTTCTTCATTCGTTCTTCTTCTCCACTGTCCCTCCTCTTTAACCCCTCCGTAAATAGTTCTAAGAATCCTTCTTTCCCAGGTCTCCAGTTTTTCAAGGTCTTTCTGTCTGGTAACATATGCTTCAGCAGCATAGGTGACTACTGGTCTTATTATAGTCTGGCACACTGGTTTTTTGACCGAGTTGGATATGTTTTTTGCCCTTAGTATGTTGTGCAATCCTGTCGCGCTTTTTGTTCCTGCCATAATCCTTCTTTCTATTTCTGGGTAAGTGGTTCCTTCGCTGGTTATTTCGACTCCTAAATATACCACACTTTCAACTTTTTCGATCATATGTTTTCTCTACCCTACTTTAATTTTCAATTGTTCCTTGTCCTGTTGCAACCTGCTGCCTGATATAAGGTATTTTGTTTTTGATTCATTAATATACAGTACGAATTTTTGCGCCTCTGCCGATATTCTCTGTATTGTGGTCTTAAGTTCTTCCCTTGTTCTTGCAATTATTGGCACATCATCGGCGTATGCTAAACACTGGTGGGAGTTTTTCATTATTGTTCTTTTCCTGTTTGTCTTGCTTTTTCTTATTATGCTTTCTAGTACTAAGCTGAAAAGGACCGCCGATAATGGGTCTCGCTGCTTTAATCCTGTGTTGGTTGGGAAAGTTTTTGACAATTTGGTTCCTTTTTTGATCTGATTCACCGTTCCCTTAATCGTCATTTCTACCAGTCGAATTAATTCTTTTGGATAGTTGATTTCTTGCATGCACTTAGCTAATTTATTTCTTTTGATGCTATCATATGCCTGTTTGAAGTCGATAAACACCATGTGTAGTGGTATGTTTTTCTTCCAGCATTTTTCTTATGCCTGCACTAACGTGAAAATTTGGTCTGTTGTCGATCTGTTGGTTCTAAATCCGTATTGGTAGTCTCCCAATATCTCTTCTGGGAATTTCTTGACCCTTTCGTTAATCAGTTTCGAAAGCAGGGCTATAGGTCTGTAATTTTCTGGGTTGGAAGAATCTCCTTTTATATATATGGGCTGAATTAGTGCTTGTGCCCATTCTTTTGGTAAATCTTTCCTCTGTCATATCATTCCTATTAGACTATGTATTCTGTCTATCAGTGGATTTCCTCCATTCTTTAGTAGCTCAGCTTCAATCCCATCTATTTCTGGCTTTTGTGGATACTCATATTTTTTACTTTCTCTACTTCTAGGTCTGTTGGCTTTTCTACCTTTGTATCTTTTTGCTATCTTCTTGCTCATCCAATTCTTCTTCTCCTGTTTTTTTTTCATTTAGTAGACTTTCGTAGTACTCGACCCATATGTCCTCTATTTCTTCCTTGTTTGTTGTTATTGTGCCTTTTTAGTTTTTCAAAAAATTTAGGTGTATAATATGAAAAAGATATCAAAACAATATATTTTAAAGATGAACTTCATCACTTCATCAGCTATATTCGACAAGAAAAAATGTCTGATCCTGTTGAATTGTATATGGTATTCATTGAAGGACTTATTTCCTAACATGGAGGCAATATTAATTCTTTCTAACATTACGGATTTGCAATGCAAGTGGTGAAGATCATTTTAGTTATTGAAGCGTGTGAAAAACTATTTACGTAATTCACTAAGTCGCACGCATTAGTGATGTGTACTTTTTCCATGTACTGTGTCAAACGCCGCTCTTAGGTCTATGAATGTTAAGAGTAGCTCCTCACATTTTATTTTCCTTTCTATTAGATTCTTCACTATAAACATGTTGTCACTAGTTTGTCTTTTAGGTTTAAATGCCCCTTGCTCTTCAACCATTTTGTTTTCTATCTCCCATTCTTTTATTCTAATCCAAAATGCTCTTTCATTAATTTTGTACTTTTCATTTATCTCTTTGCCAAACTCCTTCTAAATTTTCTGTTATGCTTTGTTTTGCGTCTTTATAGATGTTTAATTTGCTGATTATTTTTAAATTATGCAATGATTTTGTCCTTAATTTTCAGGTGAAATATACAAAATCATTGTTTTACGTCTTTGCAGATTTTTTAAGTAGTGCATATTATTTATCCTCATTCAATAAGAGTTGAAGTCACTTATAGTGAAGCTGCTTATAACGAATCTCCGTATATAGTGAACTATTCCCAGAAGACCCGCCAAACTGCCCATAAGATTCCTTATAAATATCCTTGCTTATAACAAACCCGTAAATAAAGAACTTCCGGATATAACGATCTGCAAAATTGTCCGCAGATTGTTTACCTTTCTCAATTTATTATTTAATAATTTTGTAGGTAATATTCACATAACAAACATATACACCATACCTCTAGTCTTTTCCAACTATTGTAGATTTTTTTGTAGTACTGTTATATTATTTAATACTTTATTTCTTAATTTTCATATGATTAATCTCGCATAGCAGTTGCAGATGAAATACTCTGAATACTCTGTGGTAATACTATTCTTACTTATTTCCAGCTACAGCACGAAGGTAGAGCTTCATGTCTTGTATGTAATACTATGAATATCGGTGAATTGAATCATTTTGGAAAACATGGGCACAATTTTGAAAGACCGTGTTTGTTACCAATAGCTCCTTAAAATTATAAACCTATAAACAATTGATAAAAATAAGATATGTTTTACCTGCAAGTAGAATGGATTTGGTCTTCCCTAACGGCCTGGACGAATGGAAAACAGACACACACTAGCACATATCTTGCACCTAGAAACACTTTACTGAAACTGATATTAATTTCCTGCATTTTATAATCAAGGGGTGTATATAGCCAATCAGTGACATAATGTTGCTAAACGATATTAGCCGAGAACCGCAAGAAATTATTTAACTTGTAGCTGTGTACCTTAGATCATACACATTTACATGGATATGACAACAGATTGTAAAGTGTGTTGTAAAGATATCACTTCTTCTTCTCTTGGTGCCGTCTCAAGGTCTGAGGTTGGCTAACAATATGGTATATCTCCATCTATCTCTGGCTGTGTGTATAAGTCTTTCCCTATTCAGGCCAGTCCAGTTTCTGATGTTACTCATCCAGGATGTTCTAGGTCTTCCTCTAGCGCGTTTTCCTTCGATCTTACCTTCTATTATGTATTGGAGGACATCGTATTTGTCATGCCGCATGATGTGTCCGAAGTAGGTTAGTTTCCTTGTTTTGATAATATTCTCTATTTCGGTGGTGTTTTTGTTTAGCCTGTTAAGTACTTCGGCGTTGGTTACTCGGTCTGTCCATGGGATTTTTAGTACTCTTCTATATACTAACTGCATTTGAGAACTAACTGCATTTGAGATGTGGTGCTATAGAAGAGTACTAAAGATATCACAGACAAACTATTTTTCTTCCTTCTCTTCCTAATACAAATAAATCATATCTACCCATCTTTCTCTGTACCCTTATGCAATATACGCATGCGCACACGCGTGATGTACGGCAGGAAATTTAAATATGTAGTAAATATAACTAATATAAATCAGTGCAATTATCGCAGTCTTTTAAATCTTGCGACAAAACCTTTCTTACCATTTTTCAAAATTAATTATTTGACACTTCTATAACTGTCAAATATTTATTAAATAAATAATAAAGTAAAAAATACAGTAATCTAATATAATGCTTATTTATTTCTAAGGTTTAAATACTCTTCTAAAGTATAGAAGGCATTTTCCGTTAAAAAAGTTTTGAACTGTCCATCAAACATCTTTTCATTTATGATATTTTTAAGATTTCTATGCAGTTTATTATACAGAGAGGTACAGCAGTATCTTGGAGACTTTTTGTATAAGCTTAAATTATAGTAACCTATCTGAAGGTTACTACAGGATCTGGTGCTGTAAGTGTGATTATCATTTGCAAGAGGGAAGTTCTTAGGGTTCTTTCTTACATACAGGACGCACTTTTGTATAAATATGGATGTTAACGTTAGTATACGATTATTCTGAAAAATTGGTCGGCAATGTTCTCTTGATGAAAGGTCGAACATCATTCGAATTATACTTTTTTGAAGTATAAACACTGTACCTACGTCTACGGAAATGAAAACAAACAATTCCTTGATTGAGGAGCACTGCAAATAACGCATTTTCGCACCATTTTAGATTAAAATTAAAAATTTCAATAACACAAAACGTTTCCACATTTGCAGGTTATGCGGTGTTCTTGTGACTTTTCTCACTGACAGTTTAATTTGTGTAATTCTCACCATACGTCAACAGCAACTGGGCGAGCGCCAATATTGAAAAGGGTACAAGTGAAACAACATTATTGGATGTCATGCAACGGCAAAAGAGACAGATAAAAAAAAGTTTGTTGGGATCCTTACAACAGTGACGTACCTAGTTTCTTATGGAGTAGTATTATCCATGTACATGTGTATGATCTAAGCTGTGTACTGTTTTTGTTTCAAATCTTATTTGTACTTTTGTACCAAAACCTTTGAATTATAAAACATAACTTAGTTTTAAAAAGTTATTATTAGCTCTACATCGGAATTAACGATATAAAATGCATTTCAGCCTTCAATTTACTGTAAGGTGTTTTAATGTACAAGGATTTGTAATTATTATAAACTGACATTCCAATTGATTTTTAAACAATTATGAAGCACTTGATAATATTCGTATCACACTTTACGTTTTTAAAAGTTACTACAAATATAGAATGTTATGTAAGTGGTTGTTTTTGTGCTTTCGATTCAAATTTAACCAAAAAAAGATAAGATTTGAAACAAAATTGTTACGCAGCTACATGTTAAATCACTCCTTGCGGTTCTCATTTTGCATTTACATAATTTTTAGAGTGAAATAGTAAACTGGCATAGATTTCCCTTCACCGGTAATGTTTGATTATTATAGGAGGGAGTGAAATTACAAACCCAAGGAAGGCTTTGCAACTAAATTTGAAGAAGGCATATGATAGCTTATGGATTTATATAATTTTTGATCTGAATACCAACCTGGCACACATTTACCTTCACCGGTAATTCTTGATTACGATAGGAGGGGTTGAAATTACAACCCCAATGAAGGCTTTGCAAGTTAATTGGAAAGTGGCATATGATAGCTTACGCATTTATATAATTTTTGATCTAAATACCACGCTGGCACAGGTTTCCCTTCACCGGTAATTCTTGGTTATTGTAGAAGGGGTTGAAATTACAACCCCAATGAAGGCTTTCCAACAATGAAGTATCACAAGGTGGGTGTTACCATTTGAAATTGTTTTATTGGGATATCTAGACCCTAAGTGTCTGAATGGGGAAACTTACCTTATAAGTCATGATGATTGCCCGTCCATGTTGTAGAAACGTTTTCTAGAAAAGTTCAATACCTATATTTTGGATTGGGAGGGGAGGGTCTAAGACCCCCCCCTTCGATAGGTTGGGTCATCAACTAGCCCCATTCTGCGCATATGTACTTTTTTAGCCAGCAGTGCCCGATGACCATTCCTACCATACCTACCACCTCATGGTAGATGTGCGCAGAATCTTCCCATTCTTCGCGAGGTGGCTGTAATGGCCATCTTTGCTTGTCGGCATTTTTCTGTTTCGACGCCACCATGGCGTCTTTGGGTTTCTTGATTAATTATGGTAAGTACATTGCAGGGTGGGCGAAGGCGCATCTGCCGGTTCGGGACCCCAAACAGATTGTTTCGAGCCTTGTTTCGCCAGGGCATCAGCTTGCTCATTGCCGTATATTCTTGCATGCCTTTTAACCTAGGTGAGTTCTAGGACATTATCGGTAGATGCTAGCTCCAGCGTGCGGTGGCACTCGAGTATTACACCTCATACAATTTTGAACTTGTTCAGGGCCACCAGAGCCGCCCTACTGTCACTACCTATTATAATTGTTTGTTTTGGATACTACGGTCCTGAATTGTGTTTGCACCCTGCGTTATGGCCATCACTTCCGCTTGAAAGACGGTCGTGAGTTTGCCTAGTGGTATGCTTTCGCGTAGGTCCAGGTCTTCCGGGAAGAAACTTGCTCCTGTGCCTTCTGCTGTTTTGTATCCATCAGTGAATTTTGACATGCCCGGTTCGGCCTATGAACAGCCTCTTTCAGGATACTGTCGTGTCTCGCTCTAGTGCCTTTATCATTCCGTAAACCCTTTATACGTAACCCTAGCGCTGCTCTCAGTACCATCTGCTCCACGTTAGATGTCAAATGGAGGGAAGTCCAGAGCGAACTCCAGGGCTGCAGTGGGTGTAGAACACTAGCACCCGTGATACTCAAACGAGCCAGTCTCTAAATGTGTGAGATCTTGCTTGCCACGGTAGCTTGTCTTGTAACGGTGCCCCCTTTCGCTTATTGGAGACGCACACGTTATAATACTTGTTCACCTGGGTATGCTCTGGAGTTGTCCAGGGTTCAATTACACGAATCAGCTTGAAAACAATAAATTTTATTTAACTGGTTTACCCTTATGTACATATCATTGTTTAACTTAAATAAATGTAATTTTACTGTATAAATTAAATAAATGTAATTTCCCTGTTTAAATTAAATAAATACAATTTTAAATTAATGTATGTGATCCTGGATACGCCACTGGGTCCTTCGGGTAGCTACAATGATTCGCTCCTTCTGTGGTCGAATGACCTGCTCACAGCTGGTCGGTCGGTCGGGTGTCCCACGATCCACAAGATGGCTGACACGTACACCTAGATTATCAACACAAACCCTACAATTACTATGATTTGCTGTGGTAACAAAATGAAATTCCTCGTGTTTAAATCAAAGGAATTTGTGGTTAGTGATCGTGAATTACACCTTTTCAGTGTACGAAGCTAAGTTTTAATAGACTCGACGGTGGCCGGTTCCGAGCCAGACTTCCAGTGCTACAATTGTCGTAGATAGCTATCAGAATACACAATCTGTATGTATGAATGTAAGAATTTACGTTATTACAAATTCAAACAGGTGATTTATCAATAAATCATTGCTCCTGGAATTCCCTCAATCTACGCGATTCGTAACAATTCAGTTTCGAACAAATAAGTTCTGCTTTACCCTGCTTAGTTTATTACTATTATACTAATCTGGCTTGTATATTGAAATCTCGGGTTCACGGAAAGCTCTCTAATTAGCTGACTAAATTTCCTCCAGTCTTTCTAAGTAGAAAACGGAATTTAAATTTTCTCCCACAGATTTGCGCAAATTAATTCTCCGCGACAGAATCTGTGGATAGCTTTGAATTATTTGAAATGCTCTAAAGCAAATCAAAATTCACTAACGGGACTCACAAGAATTTGGCGTTTCGTGAAATTCCTCCACGAATCAAGACAAATCTTGTACAGGGTGTTCAATCAACAAAAGTGGGTATTACAATTGAGATACGGCACCAATTCAAACACTGATTCTCTCAACTATAATAACCTTTCTACAGAATTATGTATGGCCGCTTTCACGGTTCAAACACCGGAAAATGGTTGATACATATGTCTGCACAGGGAAAACGTACTACAGGGCACTCAAATAAACAAGCAAAGCAAGTCAAACCTTAATCTCTACTAACTTTACTGTTACAAATGTCCTGGTAATTCTAGCGTTTTCGAACGGTGGTACGCTGCTTGAGTCGACCCCAAAGGCTACCTGCTCTCGCTGTGCACTGGCTCGCCCTGCTGCGGACACGATCACTAGAAAATCAAAATAATTAAACGTGTGAATACAACTGTAAAACACTGGAAAAATATGAATTCACTTTTAGGTAATTATTAGGAATTGTTAAACGGATTTATACTGGGCTGGTTATTTACAGGAACGGATTTTTAAACACTGGAAACTTTAAGAATATTCTTAAAGAAAACGGCGGTATATTTTCTGACTTTTGAGGGAATCAAGAGCCAGGAAAATAAAGATGATTTAAATGGCTGGGCGGACGGTTTTATAGGAAGCACTTTTCCACTTCCGTCATGCGCGCTCCCCTCTCGGCTGGAGAAAGGGACGCTTGTTCTCGGCTATTTTACGTCACGGTGGTTCCAGATGTATGTTATTGAAGCCCTTATCTTCAAAATGTTGTTACTTTGTGGACTTGGTAATTAAAACCCAATTATTCACTAGACAACATTTTAGGCCCGTTACATTACCCCCTTCCTTCGGGTGGAACTGCAAGGTAATTAACTGGCGGATCTCTGAAACATTTTTAAAAGACACAACATACGTGTTAAAATTTACTTTTCTTTAACAGGCTTCTGGTGTAATCTTCCTGGGTGTAGCTCTTGGAACGGTGATTGTTGTTAGAGCTTGGATATCCAGGCCGGAGATTTTATCGATGCGCATCCTGACAAAAGTTCCTGGTCCAAGGAAAACCTTTGTGCGGGGTTTGCGCCTGGAGCGATGTCTTCGACGCTGCCGGACTGACGTCACCGGGATTGGAGGTACGGTTCCTCCTCGTGACGGGGACCGGCGACCAAGCTCCACCCGGACTGGACCTCGTGGAGACATGGCCTTCGTCGGGGCATCTTTAAGCGGAAGCACTTCGGGTGTACTTTCCACTCTACTGGTCGGGCCTGGATCTACATCCATCCCAGGAGGGGTCCTTGGCGTCAACGGGACGCCGTTGCGACCTGGAGTCCTGGGTGACGGTGAGTAATATAAGTTACTTGCATAACTTTCTTCGCCCTTTGTCGGCGGAGTCTTGGGCGACGACCCAAACAATTTTTCCATCTTCTGGATCAGTATTTCTTCCAGCATGGGGGTCGTGTAGGCCTGACTTCGTTCGGGCGGCTGTCTGGAACTGGTGGATGGCCTGGAGAGTGTAGCTGGTAGATCTCCATCCATCGGGACTGGTTGCTGGGGTATGTATTGTGCCGGATTCCATGGCCGGATCTTGAATGCTGGTCTTCGTCTTCGGCTAGCCCTTAACTACGCAGCTAACTTTGTCGGTGCCATGGTACTGACTGACTTCGGTTTTGTGCCGGACCTGTATCTCACCTTGTCTGGCTGGTATCAGTACCCCTACCGCGATCTTAGGCAGGGGTAGGAGGTCTCTCTTCGTGCGCAGGTTTTAGGTCCTTGACGTGAGACCTCCCCAAGGGCTGTCTCGTGTCTCGGTCACGGAGTCTTCACCATCGCGGAGGAGATGAAGGTCGTCACCTCCAACGGGCCTACGAAGTCTAGTTCTGGACCCATGTGACTGGTGGGTCGGTTTCCCTGGATGCAGCTACGGACATAATTTTTACTCACCTGTTTATTTTCTAGGTGACTGTTTCTTGTGTTCCGGTTCTTTTCTTTTTTCGGTCTGGATTCTGGTCCTGGTGTTTTCCAAGCCCTGGATTCTGGTTTGACTGGTTCTGGATTGATTTCTCGGGCGCCAATTATCCTGGTGATTAGTCCTGGTGCTGAGTCTGGGTCCCTGCTCGATGCGGCATGTAACGGTGCCCCCTTTTTCCACTGGAGACGCACACGTTATAGTAATTATTCACCTGGGTATGCTCTGGAGTTGTCCAGGGTTCAATTACACGAATCAGCTTGAAAACAATAAATTTTATTTAACTGGTTTACCCTTATGTACATATCATTGTTTAACTTAAATAAATGTAATCTTACTGTTTAAATTAAATAAATGTAGTTTCCCTGTTTAAATTAAATAAATACAATTTTTAAATTAATGTATGCGATCGTGGATACGCCACTGGGTCCTTCTGGTAGCTGCAATGATTCGCTCCTTCTGTGGTCGAAGGACCTGCTCACAGCTGATCAGTCGGTCGGGTGTCCCACGATCCACAAGATGGCTGACACGTACACCTATATTATCAACACAAACCCCACAATTACTATGATTTGCTGTGGTAACAAAATGAAATTCCCTCGTGTTTAAATCAAAGGAATTTGTGGTTAGTGATCGTGAATTACAACTTTTCACAGTGTACGAAGCTAAGTTTTAATAGACTCGACGGCGGCCGGTTCCGAGCCAGACTTCCAGTGCTACAATCGCCGTAAATAGCTATCAGAATACACAAT